>JANZXP010000195.1:4306065-4326073 GCA_027576715.1 Erythroxylum flavicans | reverse complement strand
AAAAAAGAAGACTTGCAGCTTATGGAGTTGAATTCACGTGACTTACAGCATGAATTGAATTTCCAAAAGAAATGGGTTTTCAACCCACATGTGCATTCAATTCATAGTTTCTTTTGGTTCCAAATAGGTGAATTTGAATTCAATTACAAGATTGAATTCAATTCACCGTGTTCCAAACAGGGTGTATATAGAATAGGACAGGATAATCTTGGATAGAGGATCCAGACTCTTTTAACTTTGAGGAAGAAAGCGTCACTTTCCAAAGGTTAAATTCTGCAGTTAGAAAGAAAAAAAAAAAGAAAACAATCCGTTATCTTTGTTCATCAACCGGACATACAAATGGATTGACTTTGCCGTTTAATCTTAACAATCTAACAAATCAAATAAAAAATGTAAAGAAAAAAGTTGTTTCTGAAAGGAGAAATTAACTTGAAAACCTAGGTTTTTTAGCAGAAAAACTCTTGAATTACGGCGGAAAATGACTTGGACCTTCTTTTTTACTCTTTTTTTATAGATAATCGGTCATTTTGTTCATTATTCCTTGTTTTGATCAGTAATTATTTTATATTGTCTTCAGTTCTTTTATGGATTCCAGTTATTCTTGTTTCATTTTGGGCATGAATTCACAATCTTCTATTCTCTTGAATTTTACAGCTATATATTATTTGTGGAGTTTCATCATCTAGTTAAATTGAGTTTTTTGTCTTTGTTGCAGATTTCAGAAAGCTGGAGCTACCCTCCCTTGAATGACACTGCAGAAGCTGCACGTAAGCTACGTGAAGCCCTTGCTCAACGTGGATTGATGCTGCAGCCATAGAACTCTTCATAGTAGTTGCTGTAAATTCTTAAGTTTTACCGTGAAATACTAAACTTCACTGGATGGTACAGCCACAGGAATGCCAACAGCAAGCAAGCATACAGTTTTTCTTTTTCTGTTATTAGCATATTCTTTGTTCTTCTCTACTAGTGCGGCTTGTATCATAGGAAGAGTGACTCGAAAAGACCTTTTTGATTTGGAAGTGTGTTATAGTCGAATAATACGATGTACAGAGCTGAAACCACCACGCAAATGTGGTCGATGAAATTTTGACTTAATTTGATTGGTTGCCAATTTTGTCCCTTTTTTCGGTTTCCCACTACTATTAATAGTCTTGTGTTCTCTGTTTCATTGATCTTATGTAGCCAATAATTTAGCTAATCCCCCCAAAAGGTAGTCTTGTGGGTTCTTGATCATAGATTTTGGAGTGAAGAAAACTATAATTTCCTTGATATTCGTATTTGGTTAGACTTGCTTAAATGATTGAGTAAGCTCAAGCCTGCTTAAATGATTATGGGAGAAAGATTTGTACGCCCAAAGTTGAGAGAGAGGCTATTTTTGTCCATTCACCATATGCGGCTGCGAGTTCAATCCGACGGACCCCCGGCCCCAACTCAACAACCTCTTCGTCAACCATCAAATCACGTCACCCACCGGCTTTCTTCAAATCCCTAATAGGGTTAGGGTTTCCTAGTAATTGCTTTCAATTTGTTAAAAACTTCAGTAATAATAATAATAACAATAGTTGAAACACAGAGAATGTCTCAAAACGGGAAATTGATGCCCAATTTGGACCAGCACAGCACAAAGCTCCTTAATTTAACTGTTCTTCAACGAATCGACCCTTTCGTCGAGGAAATTCTCATCACTGCCGCACATGTAACCTTCTACGAGTTCAATGTCGACCTTACCCAATGGGTAAACCATACCAACTTGATCCTACATTGCCTTCCGTTCTCGCGTTTCTTGTTTATTGAATTTGGCGTTTTTCTTTAGTTTCGTTTTCCTTTTCTCGTCAGTGATCTGTGGATTCTTCATGGCAGAGTCGAAAGGACGTGGAAGGATCTCTTTTCGTTGTCAAGAGGTGAGCTTGTCGTGATGTTTTCTTTTTTGTTGTCAGAAATGTGTTGCTTCCAAATGATCATCGTTGATTGTTGCCGTTATCAGGAATACACAACCACGTTTTCAATTTATTGTCATGAATCGGCGAAATACAGGTTAGCGGATCATCTTTATTATTTGCCTTATTTGCTATTTGAGGTTTTGAATATTCTTGGTTTTTGAGACGTGTGTGCAGCTTAGAAGATTAGTTCTTAAGAATCTTCGTATATGGATTTGGTTTTGTAATGTCAAGAAATAGAAATTCAGGCAAAAAGGAAGAAGGCAAAATCAGATAAAGGGTCTACAACTGAACTCTGGATGATGGTGTCAACAGAACTTCACTCTTTTGGGTAATGCTGAGAAATTCTTAGGGTCTGACTTTAATGTTGACATAAGGAGAGAGTGAGGTTTGATTCAGGGATGGTGTTATTCTGCTGCTACGAGTAACTGCCTTAAGGGAAGGAGTGGATAAACCATAGAGTCTTGATGCATAACTGAAATAAGGGGAAGTGTCCTTAAAAATAGCCCAAACACAAGGGCTCTTAATAATAAATTATCTTTAGAAATTGTTCCTAGAAATTGTATTTTGTGCGTCTATGTAACCTATATATGATACTTCTGATTTTTGATTAACGGTCTTCACTTCAATATATTGTGCTCTCAGACAATTTGGTGGAAGATATACTGGGAGATTTTGAGTTTGAGGTGCAGGTTCCCTATCTCTTGTACCGAAATGCTAACCAAGAAGTGAATGGCATTTGGTTCTATAATGCACGTGAGTGCGAAGAGGTTGCAAATCTTTTTAACAGGTACATCATAATCTTCTGACAGTAGTATATGTACATAGTTTTTTTTGTGTGTAAAATTTCCTTATTCATGAACTATCTGCCTTTAACTTTTTAACTTTATGTTTTCTGGTACCAATGGTTATTTTGATCCTGATGAAAATGTACATTTTGTGGGTTTGTGAAGCATAAGTAATAGGTCTACATGCTTTTAACTATAACGCTGACCCAACTTTACATAAAATGGTGTATTTGTACACTAGTTAGAGATTGTTATATATGTCTGCTTTATGCCTACATGCACTTAGTTAGAATAATTTTCAGATGAATAGGTGTTCCTCCTTTGGAGCTTTGAGCCCTGCTTATTTCTGCCAATCAAGCTTCGTGCTTTTACGGAAATGGAAGGATCAAATTGATTTGGCCTTTTGAAAATCCCATATGCTTGAGAAATTTTTATTCAAGATGAGGAATTGCACTCACATTCACATGTACTCTCATGACTAACACGATCACTGCATCTTCCATAGTATTGTGTTCGTTTTGTAATTCTTTTAGCACGACTACAGCATCTCATATGGACATTGGCATATGCTTGTTCAGCATACTTGTTTGGTCCTGCATGAATGCTGCATTTTTTCAATTATAACTTAATTCTAGGAAGAAAAATGGACATAACTCAACAATGTATGTTTGTTTAATAACTCTTCTTTAATCGCGGGTTACAATTTTTCCATGCTTTTGACATATACCAGGATACTCAATGCATACTCCAAGGTGCCTCAAAAGTCAAAAGTCTCCCCAACTAAAAGGTATTATTGATGTTACTTCAGCTACTTTTACCTTTAGGGGACATGAAATAAGGACTCAAAGTCTTTCCTTTCCTTTAGAAGGTTCATGCATTTTGATTGTTTCTTGTCCCCTTTGTAGATAGTCTGTTATCTAGTAACAATTGCATTAACTTTATCTGGATTTATTTATTTGTAATTGTGATTATGTTTTCCGGCTTGCAATAGAACTTTAATACAAAAAATTGGCATACGATATTATCCAGTCAAGACTACAGATATTTGGTTATGGTGTGGTGTTTACCAAGTCATTCATAATTCTACCTGGTCAATTTGTATCATAATTTAGTGACTAAGGACTTGAAGCTGTATGGATCATGATACAGGGTTGCTAACATTCAGCTTAATTTGTATTTCACTTTAAGAATTATTCTTTCCTAGCTGTCTCATGCAGTTAAAATCTCAAGTATTTACTGAAGGGGCCGTTTATACTATTGAAATCCTTAGATCCGGTTTTGGAAATTTTGTTATTGAAATTCTCTGGGAAATTTGGACATCTCTTTAAAGCTCACAAAGCATATAAATCTAAGAAAAGTTTGGGAGTTAGATGTGACTGTGGTTTTGAACTTTTTTTCATATATCCTAGTTCATAGCTCTTGTAAAATTTGTGATTGGATTTGGAATTTTATGTTCTCAGTTACTTTCTTAGACACCCAAGTAAGGAATATTTCATGTGCCTGTATTTTGACATATTTCTTTTTGAAATTAAGAGTGTTGCAAACCAGTGAATTTGAGGAACTGGAATCAGTACCAACAATGGCAGTCATGGATGGTCCTCTCGAGCCTTCATCTTCTACTGATTCCAATGTCACAGATGTGCCTTATGATCCTGCCTTTGTGAACTTCTTTAGTGTAAGCATTATCCTGCATTTGTTACATGAGTCTTAACAATTCTTTCCTTACTGCATTTTTGGACTCATCTGGTATTATTGTTAGATTTTTAGTTCTGTTTCTGAATCCTATGAATTTTTCTTTGATTATATTTTAGAAAACATCATATATTTGGTAGTGAATGATTACATTCTTAACATGTGTATCTAAGCATTCTAGTTGATAAAAATAGAATTTATATTATTTCAGATAGTTCTGAGACATAATTTTGATATATATGATAAAACCATTTTGTTTGGGTAGCATGTGATACTGTTCTTTGTTCAAAATATTTTCTTTTTTTTCCTCTTGCAATTTACAGTTTCCATGTACTACTAGGATTTACTTCTTATATGCTTCTCAAAGACATCTGAACTCATTTTGGTGTTTCAATTGATGAAAGATGTTAATTGAAAGTCCTCGTTGCAATACTCCTCTTGAAATTTCAACCGACCTGCAATACTGGTTCTTGTTTTTAAGAATGCTTGCACTTACCTTCACCTTTCTGCACAGATGCATAGTGAGTTATGTTCACTGTCCTATGAGCCCTTTTATCATGGGCCCTTTACAGCTTTGCCCTTAGACCACGCTTAACTCTTTTATTTACATTTATCTGGTTGATGGGGTCCCATGGATGTCTTCTTTGTGAATCATGCGTGATATGTGAAAATGAAGAGCGAAAAAAGATGGATTAGATAATTTGCATAAGCAAAAATGCATCTTATGGTATAACTTGAATTGCATTTACCAAAGGAATTCACTCAAGAGTAATATTTCAATTAATCTAGATGTAAGGCGTCCAAATCTTATATGTTTCTTTAATTCCCTCTCCAAATAATATTACCACATCTTGACTAGTGTTCTCTAATTTGCCTGCATATAAAATCACAGATAATGTTTACCTCTTGTTTGACTGCAGACAGCGTTGACAATTGGGAGTGCTTCAAATGTATTAGTTGCTGGTCATCCTTACCCAACTTCAACCCCACTCCCTTTGCCTTCTTATCCTACCACTGTCACCTCTGCCACCTTGCCAACCTTGCAAATACCATCTCCTCCTCCTTCAGCATCTACTCCTCCAATGCTATCCATTGATTCCTCTGATATCAACAACAACAGCAACCGGGCTGCTAGTCTTATAAAGCCATCTTCATTCTTTATTCCTCCTTCACCCTCTTCTACACGGACACCACCACCCGCCTATTCTTCCATTCCCACTGCTCCTCCCCTTAATCCACCTATGAACTTGCAACGTTCCTATGGTGCTCCATTGCTTCAACCTTTCCCTCCACCCACTCCTCCACCATCCCTTACTCCTGCTTCTTTGCTGACACCAAATTATGGGCCAGTATTCAGCAGAGACAAAGTTCGGGATGCATTACTGGTGCTTTTACAGGTTAGTTTGTCAATTTATGGAAGCAAAGAAATATTTAATGCTGGAGTCAAGGATTAGGAGGCTTGTGTATTGACTATCGAGTTCAATTTTATAGCAAAACTCACATTTATCACTTGATCCTTTAGAAGGTTCTTACATTGCCACTCAATGATAATGATGATTAGTTGATAACTAAGGCAAATCTTATAGGATTACGAATCTATTTGATCTCACCTACATTTATACAACTTTCCAACCCCCATGGCATGCCTTGGGGAAAAGTTCTATAGTGTTTGGATAGGGCTTCTCTGATACGAAATTCTGGATATTTTTGTTTTCCAGGGAGAAACTGTCCTACTTTCTTAGGGCACGTATCAATTCATGTTTCATTTTCTTCTAATTTTAAGGTTTAATCAATTTCATAGTTTCTGTTGCACTTTAGCCTTCATTTTTTTTTCATTATCTTAGTTTTTCGTAACCTTTGAAATTCAAAAATTTAGTTCCAAATGTTTTCTGAACCTGCTTTCACTCTAGTCCTCTTACTGTTTTTGGACTTGTTAAAGTTTACAGTTTTGATGACTTCTATCTCCACTTGTCTTACTTTTTGAAATTTCTGAAAATCAACATCATTATTCTATTTCCCCTTTCAATGGCTATGACAGTCAACAGCTTCATTGGCTGTCTTTGGATTTGGCTTTCAATCATATTAGTTTCTGTGTTCCCAATATTGCTAAGACTCTTTTCCGTATGTTTGAGATGTCCTTGACTTTTCTTTTCGCTTATCTTAGTTCTGCAATTTTTGAAAATAAAAATATTACTGTTTGAAGTGCTTCATGAAAGATTTCATTTTCTACAATCCCATCTGGTACTATAAATCATTACAATCTACTTGATCAGCGGCCTAACTACTAACTACTAGCAACGATTGAAGCTGCTGCTTGAGAATTTTGCATTTGGGTTATAGGTTGAGAAACAGCCACTAACAATCAAACTAATTTTAAGGTCTGTTTTTCAAGAGTGCTAAAATGATTTGTAAGTTCCAGTATATTAAAGCGGGTCTAGTTTCACAATTTTACTATTGATTTAATTGGTCATGTTGATTTAAATCATCACTGTTGAACTCGAAGTTGATGGTTTAGATTTCACTAAATAAAAAAATCATGTGAGAAAAAATTTGAACCGTAAAACTTTTCTAGAATTGATTTTGATGCTCTTGTGTTGTTTCCATATCATGCTGATTTGTCTGACGTTGTGTTCGAAGTGAATAGTTCAGTTTTTATTAAATAAATAAGCCGCATGTCAATGCAGATGAAAATAAGAAATCAGGACATTTTTGTACTAATGAAGTAATGATTCGAAAATATTTGAGTCTTTGAGATGACCAATAATGTGGTTTTAGAAACTTGAGAGGAGGCAAACCCTATTAAAGCAATAATTGTTTTGAACTTTTCATTGATATTACAAGAGGATCTCTGCCATTTTATGTTTCATAGTAATGTTAAAGAGTGTCATCACCTAGAGGCATCATTTTTTTTTTGCTCAGCTTCATACTCATATTGTATGATTACGTAATCAAAACAATAATCGTGTTTTGGTGCAGTCGTTTGTTTATATAACCTTTGTATATCTGTGGCAGGACAATCAATTCATCGACATGGTTTACCGAGCACTACTCAATGCACATCATTCTTAAGCTATCAAAATAGACTATCGTCAACAACTTGATTGCTGGATTCTTTTGTTCAATTTTGTAGATAGTCTTCGACCAGTGTGTAAGCATCTATTTGTGTAGGCATTTCATGCTTTATATACTGCATTAAATAACAACCCATTCAAGATGTATAAATATGATTCTTATTGATTTAGGATGCTGCAGTAATGTAGTTGAAATTTGTGGCCTATTCCAGGATAATAATAGATATATTTCAAGTTGCTTATATACGGAAACAATAATTCCCTGATGGCTTGGAAGGATTTCTGATTGTTATATTATGGTTTTCTTCATTGATGTGTTGTGATGAGAAACTCTTTTGAGTGCTCCTGCGGAGTTACGAAAGAGTGTGAAGATTATGGATAAACTATTTCAGCCTGAGCAACTACAATTATGCAACCTAAACTCACATGTAACCGGGTGGGTATGTAATAATTAGAGAATTAAATAATTGGCGAGAGGAACATAATTGTGGTTACTGTATACTTTCTTGGAGATACAGACAACCAATGACATGAATATGATGTTTATAATTTATATGCTTATCATATACAATTAATTAAGATGCCGAATTCAATTATAGAGCATACTAAGAGACACTTTTCTATATGCTTACCAAATGGTTCTTTGTCTTTTGCTAATCCTGAAAATAAAAAACTATACAAAACGTTAGTTGAGATGAATGGGAGTGGATAGCTGACAAACAGCTTAGCTAATGCTACTTTGTCATTTTCTAATTTAAAAGATACAAAACACAAAGATTCGTTGAGATGTAACACAGCTCATCATTTTTAATACAACACAACCTTCTCGTAATTAACAGTTTATAAACGGAGAGTTTCCATCCTAACTTGTCACAGCCATTGGCAAGCAATTATTCCTTTAAATTTTCATAATCCTTTGCAGACTCTTTGATCACTGAAAATGGTTGATGCTATTATTTCTACTGTGTTGGGGGATCTAACCTCCATGGTGCTTAGTTCTATCAAAGAAGAGGTGAAGTTGGTGAGTGGAGTCAACGACGAAATCAAGAAACTTGTGAGCAATTTCAAGTCCATTCAGGCTGTGCTGGACGATGCAGAGGAGCAACAAGTGAAGGAGGCTTCTGTCAAGAACTGGCTGTCTGATCTCAAAGCTGTTTCCTATGACATGGACGATGTGTTAGATGAGTGGAAAACCTGGATTCAGACATCACAGCTCCAAAATCAATACTACCCTTCCAATCAAAATCATCTCAAGGACAAGGTACTCTCCTTCTTTCGCTGCATCTGCTTTACTACAAGTGATATTGGTCTTCGTCATGTAGTTGGAGGCAAAATAAGAGAAATTCAACAAAGATTAAATGACATCGCAACTGATAAAGTTAGGTATCAACTTAATTCGTCCGAAAAAACTGAGAAGCGTATTGAGAGACATGTGACCACTTCTTTCATCGATACACAAAAAGTAAAAGGTAGAGATGAAGAAAAAGATAGAGTCAAGAGTATGATACTTAATGCTAAATCCAAGCTCCATATCATCTCCCTGGTAGGGATGGGGGGAATTGGCAAAACGACTCTGGCTAAATTGATTTATAATGACATCGAGATTCAATCTCATTTCGAAAAGAAGATGTGGGTGTGCGTTTCAGAACCTTTCGATGAAATGCGCATTGCTAAAGCAATTCTTGAATCTCTTTGTGTTTCTTCCTCTACACGAGATTTCAAAGAATTAGAGAACGTATTGAAGGAGATAAGTGCAACTCTTAATAAGAAAAGGTTCCTGCTTGTTTTAGATGATGTTTGGAACGAGAATCATAGTAAATGGGAGGAATTAGAACAATTTTTTAAGTGTGGTTTGCCAGGAAGTACAATTCTAGTAACTACGAGTAATGAAAGGGTTGCTAAAATTATAGGGTGCAATCCTGAGAGCATACATCAGATGGGATTTTTGACTTCAGAAGAATGTTGGTCAATAATTAGTCAAATCACTCTTATTCAAGGTGATCGTCAAAATTTGGAGAGCATTGGTAGAAGAATTGCAGATAAGTGCAAAGGTTTGCCTCTTGTTGCCACCATTGTGGGAGGACTCCTGAGTTTTAAAAAATCTGAAAAAGAATGGTTAAGAATCTTGGAAAGAAATGAATGGGAAGGTGATGATGCCTTAGACTCTTTGAAGTTTAGTTATTATGATTTGCCATTACCATTAAAGCAATGTTTTCTATATTGTGCTATCTTTCCCAAAGATTATAAAATTGAAAAAAGAAAGTTGATTGCTATGTGGATGGCTCAAGGCTATCTAAGGGGAAAAACAGAAGAAGAAGATTTGGATATGGTTGGTGAGATTTACTTTGAGAATTTAATTGCACGTTCTTTGCTCCAAATTTCGTCCAACAATGATGATACTTGTATGTTGCATGACATGGTGAGTGATCTGGCCCAAACATTATCCAAAGATGAGTGTTTGATGATTTAGGTCTTAAATGATACTGAGCTTAATATAAACTCCTTACATGCAGATACAAATGCTCGTCATTTAACTTTGTTAATAGAAAAAGATGTTCAAAGATGCTCTATTTATGGTCTCAACAAATTGCGCAGTTTGTCTGTTAAATCATTATCGACTGTTAATGTAGTTAAGGATATATTGGACCATTTGACTTGTCTAAGAACTTTAAGCCTCTGCGGTTGTGACATTAAAGAAGTTCCATCTTCAATAAGTAAATTAGTTCATTTGAGGTGGCTTGACTTGTCTTGTAATGCAAATTTAGACAAGTTGCCTGAAACTTTGTGTAATTGTTACAATTTGCAAACATTAATTCTTGAGGAATGCGAGAATCTGATAGAATTGCCTCAAGGGATTGGAGAATTAGTCAACTTGATATACTTGGATATTAGGTTTTGTTCCAAGTTAAAAATGCTTCCCAAAGGAATAGGAAATCTCTGGCGTCTCAAAGAGTTGACTGACTTCTACATACACTTGCATGAGGATGAATCTTCTTCTATTGTTGAATTGGGGAAGTTGAATAATCTTAGAGGAACTTTGAACATATGGGGGTTGGGAAAAGTGAGCAAGAAAGAGGAGGCCAGAACAGCACAACTCAAGGAAAAGAAGGACATCACACAGTTGAATTTGTACTACGGAGCATATCATAGGAAGGAAAATGAGGAAGAGTTACTCGAAGCTTTAGAGCCACCTTTGGATTTGGAAGACTTGTACATGGAAAATTATAAAGGGAAGACATTGTTTTCAAGTTGGATGATGAAGTTGAATCTGCTAAGGGTGCTCAGGATTAATATTTGTGAAAATTGTGAAGAATTGCCTCCATTGGGGAAGTTGCCATGCCTTGAAGTGCTATACTTGTCGAAAATGAGAGTGAAAAAATTGGGTGTTGAATTTATGGGAATTGAAAAAGAAGAACCAACTTCATTGGTGTCATTCCCAAAATTGAAAATGGTTGTATTTTATGGGTTTATAGAATGGGAAGATTGGGATGATATTGATGAGTGGTTGATGGAGAGAATTACAGTTATGCCACGTCTTCAGGTGCTCCAATTGACCAAATGCCTAATTTTGAAGACATTGCCACGTCATCTACTGTCTCCAGTCATCCCGAGACTCCAGCGACTGGATATAGATGAGTGTCATGTTCTTCGACAAGAAATCTAGACTTACAATCTTTCTCACATACCTCCTCTCTTTATTCGACCATAAATATAAGGTATTTCATTTCTTCTCTCATAATTAATTATCTTTCAATTATATTATGCTTCTTTTGTAGCGTTGATAATGTTACGGAAGATGAAAATGGTCTTATCTTTCTCCTTCTTCCCAGCTACCACCTCCACCTTCCTATAAAGCTCACATCTTTACTTGTGTTTCAGCTCCTGACCATTGTAAGTTCTCACGGCTTCTAACATGCTCCTAGCCACCATTGTAAGTTCCTCCAACTTCTTTCATGCTTTTGTCTTTTCCTATCTGTACTTACCATATACCCTCTTCTCAAAAGTTGGTTTCTCTTATTCATTTAGTTGCAGCAATAGTTACGAGTAGTTGTTTTTAATCTTATGATTGTTTTTGAGGTTCTATGGACAGGTTGATCCCTCCAATAATAGCCCATTATAGAATGTTATAAGGAGAGTTTTCAGAAATGATTGCTTATTCCTTGGCTTCTTATAGATGGAATTTTATTGTTTACAGGCTTGTTCTAATATTAAACTCCGTTGTAATCCTATTCTACTCTTTTAGGTTAGTGATGAACAAGTTCAGGGATATCCATCTGTTCCACTGCAGGTATAAGATAAATAAGACGTTTTTGCACTAAATCTGTGTCCTAAATAAACGAAATCTTTACTTCTATGAAGTTCACATCTTTATTTTTGTTTTCAGTCTCGACAGAGGAGGAGGAGGAGGAGGAGGAGGAGGAGGAGGAGAAGAACATCAATAATAACTGTTTCCCAATTTACAATAACTGTTTCCCAATTTACTATTTCCCAAAACAGTAACGACCAGAAGAAGAAAAAGAATGAGACTTTGGACAACTGGAGGGATGTTGAGAATGTGTAGCATATGCATTGACTTTATTTGTAAAGCATTTTCCCTTCTATGGGTGTTAGTCATACCTGGTTTATGGATTGTAACAATAAGCAAATGTTCATAGCTTTTAATCAATTGTGATTTTGTTTTTTAAAATTGAAATGACTTGTAACTCTTCAAGTCCTTATTTGAGAGACCTTTAAGAAGATAATTTTATAATTTAGACCACTCCTTAAAATTGAAGCTGATACTCTGCTCCATATTTGTCGGCAATGTGACGAGTTTGCTATTTCTTGACCTTGTTTTCCTGATGTCTTGTTGCCTGCATGCATATTTTAGCTATGTTTTTATTCTTGTTATGATTTCCACCTAGTCAATTCTTGAAATCATTCTTCGGTTTCTGTATCTTTGGCACTAAATTTTCCTTTGAAATTGGATGGCCTAATGCGTCATTTGGGTATGAGAATATTTTCAATTGTATTGCAAAAGAAACAACAGGGTAGAGTTATCGACTTAATGCAAGCATGCATCTCAAACATTGTGTCTACTTTTAGTTCTCAATGAAGTTGAATGTGTAAATGAATTGCAAGAATACCTTTCTACACTCGTACACACCGCATCATTTCATATCTGTGCATCAATTTACTGCTTTGCCGTTTTCAAAACAATGACAAACTTTGAAAGGCTGTGGAAATGGTGAAATCTTAAGTGGCTTCATTTTATCAACAATTCTTTGTAATTTACTTACAGCAACCATATAACTTTAGCATGTTTAATTTAATTTTTCTTATAGTGCTTACTAAGAAATATAATTGTTGGTTTAGATATAAAAGGAAAGGAAATATTCTGTAATTAATAAGTAAATATAGCTGTAAATTAGTTTATTTAGTTTCCTAGTTTATATTTTCCTAGTTAGTAGTTTCCTTCTTTTGGTGATTCATACATTGTATTTGTACTACAGCTCTGTAACTTTTTAATGATAAGCATAAAATAATTTTATTCCTTAAAACTACGTCAGAGCACTAGGGTTTTTTTTTCTCTTTTCCTAGGGTTGTCGACTCCTTGTTCTGCATTCTGCCGTCGATTTCTTCATTATGAAGTTTCAAGTTTTTGGTTCTTCTCATCCTTTAAGTCAGATTTTTTTCCAATTTTTTGGATTTATTTTTTCCCTTTAAATCCTTACTCCATTTTTTTCCTGCCACATCATGTCAACAATCTTTAGTACCTCCAGTACATCCTATGTAACACCCCACTACCATAAATTACATACCGGAACATCCTATGGACATTCTAGTATATAATATATAATAATGACATGTTAGAGCAAACACATATCCAAATTAATTATGGCATCAACTATTATACAAAAAGTCACCAAATTTTAAAATTAATTGCATTCCTTATTTCATTTCATAAAAACCAAACTTATATTTTAGCTTTACAAAACCATCCAAATATGTACAACGTCAAATCCCTGTACATAACACACTACTTGAAAGAGGAATTGCACATAAACTACTAACTAATCCTTCAATCTCAGCTGACCGACCTGTGCGCCATTTCATGAAAAAAGTATAAGAATTAGTCTTCTCGTAGAATCTGTCTGTCTCCAATGTCCTCTCTCGGACCTGAAATATCAACGTTGCAATTTTGATGAGTTTTGCGGGTTCAATGATGTAACCATCCTCGATGGTTCACCCAATTCATACTACATATCAAATCATATAAGCACATAATTCACAACTTTCCATTTAACAATTTACACCACATATCATGTAATGCACATATCCCAATCTCATTTAAGTATACATTCACATTACAATTCAATCAGTCCATTACACTTAATAAGTGTATATGTAATGTTACGGACCCACTTTTAATTATTACATTGTTGTGACTGAGTGCCTAAACTGTCCCATATTTATTGTGGATACTGGGCTCATTGATACTATCTCTTACCCGTTGCAGATACATGGCTCATTGTATATATCGAGCCTTTGGCTCTATACCATATTTCGGAGCTTTAGGCTCATTTTCGGTTGGCTACTCATGTTACAACTATCATTATCTGATCACACATTCGTGTATGAAATGCATCTCATTTATATTAAATCAATTATATTTTCAATCATTCCCATTTTCAATCTCATTCCCATTCAATCATATTTTTAGTCCCATATATATATATATCATCAGGCCTTAGTCCGACATTCAACAAACATATTGAGTAACACATATTTCACCAAATTCACATTCAAGGAACACTTCAATATCACATTCATCAATCAGAATCTTCGGACCTTCATATCCGGAATCAGTACAAACAGTTCATTCCACATTCAGTATAGAATCTATAGTAAACAAATATTAAGTGAGACCATCTAGGTTACTCACCAATCGTTCCAGAAAGCTATTGCCTCGAAGTCCCGGCAATGTTTGGATGATGGCACTATAAATGCTCCTCTATATCATCCAAAACACATTTACACATATAACAATTTTGCACAATGGTATAAGTATTCATTTATGCACGTCTATGTATATGAAATATGTACAATACATGTTCAATGACAATCCGGGATATTTTTCCATCTTTCACATCACATGATCATTCATAGTTCAAAACTCACATAGCTTAATCTGTGTTTAAGGTTTGCATCTCAATAAAACAATTGGAGTCTAATATCATAATCCCATTGATCATTTCAGATTTTTCTGAAAACAAACTTTTGGGTCAACTTTTTATGAGAATTTAGACCAGGTAAATGGAGTAATTTGGCAACACTTCCTTCTAGAAAAATGTTTCCCATTGTCTTAAGTTTCTAATGACACCAAGATCATAGAATTTGATTCATTATTATATGAGTTATGCTCACAATACTACAGACTGAGTACATTTGAACTTTTAGCTAGTGCATGATTATGCTTTCAAATTGTACAACTCATATCTCTCAATTACAATATCAAAAAATCACAAGCTTTATACCAATTGAAAGATAAGAGAATAAGCTACAACTTTTGTAAAGACACCTTTGTCTGATTTAGCCTATCTCAATGCAGTTTATTCAATAACAATAAGATATGATTTCTGTCCCTGGAAGTGCTACAGCCTAAGCCAAGACTCACTTTCATGACAAATTTTGAAATTCTTAGAGACAAAATTAAAATTTGACTTCTTCAAGAAAGTTGTAGCTATATGTCTCTACTTTAATCTGAATTAAGAAATAACTCATTTGGAAATCTAAAGATGAAGATATAATCAAAATACAGAAGCATGTTCAATGAAAATTCTCCAGTTCATAATATTCCAGGACATTGCCTCTTTTTCATCCTAAATCCATTAATCAAACATGTCATTATCAAAATTCTATCATGTACAGTTGATGACCCCTTCATTTTTACTTCAGTTTCAGTTCAATAACATCAATACACATTTCAACAATTCATGATTATTCATAAACCCCACCCCAAAATAGTACCTATTCCATATTTTTGCATATCATATGTTCTGCATTTTTTTCCAGATTTTCTTAAACAGATTTCGGATCAGATTTGTATGACCATTATGACCTAGACAATGAGGTATTTAGACAACACCTTCAACTAATCAAATGTTCCACATTGTCTTAAGTGTCTAATGACATCAATTTCATGCATTTTGGTTCAGTATCATGCAAGTTATAAACAAAAATCTACAGACTATTTTCATACCTCGATAGAACACAACTCTCAATTTCAAGCCAAATTTCAAGACTCTTAAGGATAGATTCCAAATTCGATTCCTTCATGAAAAATGTATCCGTAAGTCTCTAGTTTACTATAAATCAAAATTCATCTAATTTGGATATTAACATATCAAGTTATATCCAAAATACAGATGTATTTGTAGTAAAATACTCCATATGAAATATTCCAACACACTTTAATAATTAACATTATATGTAATTCATCCTAATGCATCATCATCAATTCTCTATCATAATATGCTATAAACACTAATCATTTACTTACATTTTTAACTCCAATTCCAACTCAAAAGATCAAGCCAATATAGTACTCCAAGCAAGCAGTAACATCACACATTCAAGGTAGAATTTGGTTGGATTTTGGCTAAAACATGTGGGCAATTTCAAGCTGATCTTTTACTTAACTTTGTGAGGGTAAAACATGGATTTTTGTATAGCAATTGGACATAAGCATAAGCGTACATAGGGATATGAAAGAAGTGAGGGTTTCAGTGGTGTGTGTGAAGAAAGAAGAAGAAAAAGTGAGCTGAATTAAACTTACTCCTACAGAAACTCAACAACTAAGATGTTAGGTGTCATGTAATTGAATAGCCATGTGTCTTATGGCATGTTCAACACTTGTCAAGCATAGGTGCTGCCATATGTTACCATTAAAGCTATTTCACATGTCATTTAAGTACAGCAGCCATTTGTCCATTAAACAATGCCATTTGTCATCAATTTACTAGTCCAATTGTCTCATAATGATCAATGCCAAATGTTACTCAATTATAGGCTAAATCATCCTAATTTTCCATGTTTCAATTAGTCTTGCCACTTGGTATTTTTCTAAGACTAAATGTACACATTAATTTATCAATCTCCCAATTGAGATAATTAATTTCCAAGTTGCTAAGTTATAATCCATCAATTCTTGTCTTTGGTAACCCAAATACAAGACATTAGAAAGCATAGTCATATCTCATATCACATTCAATTTCATACCCCAGAATATGTCAATGAATGCATGTATAATCATATTAATGTGCAAAAATCAATATTCTCCTGTATGTGTATGTCACATTATGCATAAGCATGAATTATACTTCCTAATTTCTCAGTAACCTCTTATAAACATTATTTTAAACTTATCCTAAGTAACAAGATGTTACAAAGGATACCCTTTATCCTCTTACATTTTGTCTTTAGCTATAGAAATTTTGTCCAAAATGCTTCAGGTGTTGATAGGGAATAATTCTAGATTTCTTGTTTCATCACAAATGTAAGGATTTGGAGCTCAACCACCTTGCTTTCAATAATGATTTGATGCTTTTTAGTGGTGATGATCCCTATTCTATTTCACTTCTAATGAGAAATCATACAAGAATACACAAAAATTTCAGGTTTGAGCGTTAATGTTAATAAGAGTTACATCTTTGTTTCTGCTGATATTTAGGATAAAGAAGAACTTGGAAGTTAAGCTGGTCTCAAAATACAAGTTGTTCCTTTAAAGTATATTTGGGGATTCCAATTACAACTAACAAACCTAAGTTTTTTTACTGTCTTCCACTGTTAGAAAGGTACAAAGTTAAATTCAACTCGTGGTAGAATTGAACTTTATCCATAACAAGAAGATTGCAATTAATCTCAACGGTACTGTGAAATATAGCCACCCATTAGAGTGCCCATCTTTCTTACCAAAGAATATTTTCAAGGAGTTAGAGAGATGTATAAAGTAGTTCCTATGGTCTAGAAAACTTGGCAACTCTAAAGGGGATAAGGTTAGAAGGGATGAATTATATCTAAAGAAAGAGGAAAGAGGGCTAAGCTTGACACCTTTATCTATTATGCGGAAAGTACCATTGGCTAATAGGATATGGAGACTTTTCAAGGATAAAGAATCCCCCTAGTTAAAATGGCTTAATGAATATTACTTGAAAAGCACAAGTTTCTGGCAGCTTGAGGTAAGTAAGGAGAATTCTTGTTACTTTAAACAGATGCATAAACTCAGAAGGCAAGTCTACCCTTGGATAAGTTGGCATGTAGGGAATGGGGAAGCCATATGGTTCTAGTATAACAATTGGATGCAACTTAGTCCTCTTATGGAAAGTAATGAAATGTTATTTTTTAGTTCAAGAATATCTATTAAAGGAAATGTAAGCTGCATCATCTCAAATGGAGATTGGAATTGCAGATTCAAAGGTGTTGGTCATTTTTTTGAACTTCCTAAATCATCAACCAAGGAGAGGTGAGGATAAGCCAACATGGAATGAGGGAAACTTTAGCAATGCTTCCTGATATAACCTCTTCAGAGAAGATCATATTGAAAGTTCCTTGGTATGAAGATTTGGAAGAAAACTATTTCTCTTAAAGCTGCAGTTATAAGTTGGTTGGCTGCCAAAAATTGGCTCAAAATAAAAAATAGGTGGAGTGGAAGTCTATGAACTAATGACCTAAATGTCTATTTTGTAATGCAAAATTGGAGACAATCTTATATCTACTTTTCAATGCAATTATTCTCATACCATTCAAAAGAGAATAAAAAATATAACAAAAATATATTATGCACAGATTGATTGGGGAAATATGATTACATAGGCCAGCAGAATATGCAAGAACTTGAAGTAGAACGAGATCATTCTAAAAATTATATAGACTTGTTCCGTCTATTCTATATGGAGGGAAAGAAATAACAGGCTTTATAGAGGTCAAAGGAGGGAAGTTACAGTACTTGGAGATGCTATCAACAATTGGATTAGGGAAATATTATTGTCACATAATGTTCAATCCAAGATCAACTAAAGAATGAAAAACTTATGGAGGATTTAAAATTTGTATGATGTAATATTGTTACTAATAGTTGTGGTTCTATCATAGACTTACTTAATCAATTATATGGCTATCTTTTTGGATAGTTCTTATACCTTTGTACATGTATAAGCTTCTCTTGTGTTAATAAATTTTATTCATTTTCCAAAAAAAATCTTTTCCAAACTAATTTTTGAAATAAATTGTTAAATATAAATTTAATCGTAAAAGTATCTAATGTCTAATGATAAGTAGAAATTATAACATAATTTGCACCCCTATTTGATATTGTTTTAAATTATTTACATAACACGTTTGAGTTAAAATTGTTACATTTTACTATTATTAACCGAATTCATTTAGTTCCATATTTTATTTCTAAAAAGGGTTTAAATTATACTAAATATTTTTGTGTAGGCTTGGTGGACTTAAGGAAAAGAATCTAGAAGAAAATCTAAAACAAAGTCAAGAAGAAAGCCAAAAAGACATGAATAAAGAAGCAAAACGACAACCAAGAGAATAAAACGCACAGTAGAAGACCAAAACACAGCACAGGAGAAAACATAACAAAACGGAGGCAACTAAGGAGTAAAATGCAGTATAAATAAAAGCAGTAAAACATAAAAGAAGAAGTAATAAACACGAGGCAGCCCAGGGGAAAGTCTAACAATGCAATAACTGGGAGCAAAAATCAACAATAGAAACGCAATGGTCTAGAAAAAAGACTAAAATGCCGCCAACCAAAATAAGAAGGACAAAAACAACATAGCATCCAACAAAAAAGCAAAATGAAACAGTTGGGAGGGGCAATATGCACAATAGAGGAGAGTAACCAAAAGGAACACGCAACAACAGTAGAAATCTCACCTGACATTTCTATGTTAAAAACAGAAACCCAACGTCTTCAACCCCAAGTGTGTTTGAAATAGAGAAGATAAGAGGAAATCTCTAGGATAAGCAGAAACTTATCAAAGAGCTAACAATGTGCAGCTCTTGGAGTTATTTCATGAGGCTATAAAAAGATAGCAATGGGGAAGGGAAATTAACAAGCAAGCTGACACACACGAAGATTGAGAGCTTCGAGAGGTTTTGTTATCCTTCCAAGGCGGGTGAAGTTGGGAAATTATTGTGAGGAGTGATTGGGTGAAAGGGAACCAAATCCCACCTGTTTTGAGCTAGTTCAAGATTGGTGGAGCGATTTTTCAGACAAAAAAGGGTTGGTCTGAGGTCTAAAAGTGGAGCACTTTTGTAACATCCCATCACTGATGGGAACAATAATTTGGAACGGGTTAGGCATGTTTAAAATTGTTTAGCTATGTTCATGCATTCATATATGCATGTGAATAGTGAATTTTGCACATGTAAATGACTATACATGCATTCATGACATTTCCCGATATAATTGTGAATAAATGTGAATTATGAAAAATATGCTTTGTGTGTATAAAAATTGTGT
>JANZXP010000195.1:4264939-4277273 GCA_027576715.1 Erythroxylum flavicans | reverse complement strand
TAAAAAGTGCTTGTGTTCTTTTTGTGATTGTTGCGCTTGATTGGTTGGGTTTAGTTGCTCCTCTTATTCGATCAGTAGGGAAAAGACTTAGTTGGGTATTGTGTTTTTGATCCACTGCGCATTACCCGTTTTTATCGGTGTCGCTTTTCCTATCAGTCAGATCCATGCTTGATAACTTGGTCCCAACTATGGCATCTTTAGCGGCAAAAGTGGACCAATCCATGTTCTAGAGATGATTTAGATAACATAGTATTCAGTAGTGCTTAAACGAGAAATTTCCTCGGCGTGGGGGTAAATTAATTTTTTTTTTGTTAATGCTGTTATTCTTCCCTTGTTAGGGTAATGGAGATGCTAATTGCCAGAAAACTTGCACCCAGGTTAGTCTCTTGATGAGTCTTACATTTTGAAAGTCTGATGTTTCTAACATTTTCTTTAGTTCACCGAATTGATATATTTTTGGCTCAAGGAAGAGAAGTTAGAAGCAGGTTGCTCACGTAAAGCTAACAACGATGGAAGAAGTTCTAATTGCAACAGAAGTAGAACTGCAAGAAGTCGATTTAATCATTTAAACCAAAAAAAGGCTTAAGCTAGAGGTTTAGTGCTTCCTTGTTTCATATTTGCTAATACTTTTTCAAATAATTTGCAGCCATGGGCCCTTCTACTACACTTCGACAACGCACAGAGGAAGTGAAAGTAGAGAACAAAAGGTTTCTTGATGGCATATCTTTCTATATTTCCTGAGAATCTGTTTTCAGCTTTAGAACTGCATGCTTGTCATGTCCACTGCTTTGCAGTGTCTTAATACTGAACCATTTTCTTAAACAGTTTCCCACCTTGTGTCGTGTTTTTAAGTTCCGTACTCATTGTGCAGACGTTATTTGAGAAGGGAATCTGCTACGTTCAAATCTCAAGAGCAGGAACCCGCAGACGACAAGTTTGAGTTTGAGATTGAAGATGCTAAATCTCCAGAGAGGCAGCCACTTATTGACCATCCAAAACAAGATGGTCCAAATTTGTCAGCTTCACATTTGGAAAAGGAAGAACAAACTTGGGACCATATAAATGAAACACAAGTGACACAAAGGTCTTCAATAGGAAGACCTTTACGCAAGGCAGCGGTGAAGGCGCAGTCCTACAAGGAAGTGCCGGTTAACGTCAAAATGCGCAGAGTGGGGTGACCGCAACATGAAACAGGTTAAAAAGAGTTCCTAAACATTATTGCTTATTTTGTCTTGCTACTTATGTGCTTGCTGCTTGTAATACTTACTAATCCGTTAATGATAGTATTTGTTGTAAGTTCGGAAGGGTTGAGAGAGTTTAAGGCGTAATTGGATTAGGTACGTATGAGCTCGTATATATTCAGACATTGTATTTTTGCCTTTGGTTCAAACGAGTTTATATATAACTCGTGTGATGTTATATTTTAACTCAAAAGTTTAAGATAATACATAATGAACCTTATTTTCATATATAATTTATTTTATATTTATATTCTTTTTTAACGTGAAATAAATTCAATCGTGGATTTATAATATTTCCCACTCATAAATGATTTTATTCATATCGAACTAATTTATCCTCAACTTGTACACAGTCTACAAAATCACTATTTAAATTTTATAAATCTTTGTTTTTAATACTAATATAGAATTAAGCATATTTATTTTATTTTATTTTTACGCCCATTTTTTAATTATGGATAACTCCACATATAATTTTTCAAATAGGGTCGTCATCCAATCTAAAATGATTATTTGCTGCAATTCCTAGTGATTGACTTCTCAAATTTAGGGTAAGTTTGTTTCCAATTTTTATTTTTGGTTTTCTGTAAAAAAATTGTTTATCTGAACTTTTTGTTTTTGTTTTGAGTTTTGGTTTATTCCAATTTCTAAAAATTATGAAACTATAAAAAGTAGTTTTTGTTTACTGTTTCTTTTCTTTTTTCATAATCTGATTTACTATCAATTAAATATATATTATTTAATATATTAATTTTAATAAGAATTACCAATAATTTAATTTAATATTATATTCAATTAGTTAAAATTATTTATTAATAAGAATTATGAATAATTTAATTTAATTTAGTTTAGTTTTTAATTAAATTAAATAATTATTAATAAATATAAACAAATTTAATATCTTTATATTCAAATAAAATTTGATTGAAAATAAATATTAATTTATAAATAAAAAGTTAAAATTTAAATTATTAATTTTAATAAAATAAAATAATTTTATTAGCAATTTATTAATAAATATTATATAAGACATTAAAATAAATTTATTTAATTAAAATAATCTATCTTTGATTTTTATCTAATATATAATTATTATCAGTAATAAAAATGTAACTATATTGATATTAACAACAAAAAAAGATTTGGTTTTAATTTGAAAGAAAAACAGAAATTGAAAAACTGTAAACCACAACAAAAATAAAATGGAACCAAACAAGGTTTGTTAAAACATACATTTGGTAATAGGTAATTATGACATTTATTAAATGGGTTAATTTGAGACTACAATTGATTGAATACCTACAGACGCTGATGGAATATCTACAGAAGCTGAAACAGAGCGCAAGTTAGCTGACATTTTTTTTCAGTTATAGAATAGGTAATCTTGCAATTTAAGCAAACATGAAGACTGAATATGTAATAGAAAATAATTGCTCACGGCTGAGCTAACGTATATAACTGATTAAAGATGAATAAAGATTAGAGTGACAGGTTTTTTACATGGTATCGGAGGAGGGAGGATTTCATGAAACTTCTTTGCTTTACATTATTCCTTGAATTATAAATCAATGGCTGAAGATAAGAGAGAGTCAAGTTTTAAATTTGAGACAGAAGCATAAATAATGATGGAAATCTCAAGGATCTGATCATCTAGGCATGATTCAGTTTACTACTCAACTAAATGGAAACAATTACTTGTCATGGAGCAAAGATAGAGATGGAAGCTAAGCTAAAGCTTGGTTTTATCAATGAAAAATGTGCAAAGCCAGATGATGAATCACCAGATTATGAGCATTGGTGCAGAGTGGATTGCATGATGACTTCGTGAATCTTGAATTCAATTTTAAAGGACATTGTTGAAGCATTTTTATACACAACTTCTGTAAACGAATTGTGGGAAGAACTGAAGGAAAGAAATGAAGAATACAATGGCCCATTGTTATACTAGATTCAAAGAAAGATAAGTTCAATATTAAGGAAACCTTTCAGTAGCAACATATTTTTACAAAACTAAAAATTTTGTGGGATGAGTTAACTCTTAACGCCACACCCTCAATTTAAATATGGAGTAGGGAAACAAATTGCAGAACTTAAATCTAAAAACAAGTTAATGCAATTTCTAGTAGGTTTGAATGAAGTTTATGATAGTGTGAGAAATCAAATTTTGAATAAGGATCCACTGCCAAGTATAAATAAAGCGTATTCAATGGTATTGAGAGTTGAAAAACATAAGGAAGTAAGTGTAAGTTTTACAGATGAGGTTGAAAATGCCATGATGGTTAAATCACTAGCAAACAAGAAAGATGTGATGGGCGCAAGAAAAGGTGTGACGAAAAGAAAAGAACCTGTAAATCGAAGTTACATTGTGATTTTTGCAATATGGATAGACATAAAAAAGAATCCTACTTCAAGATTCTTGGGTATCTAAAGCGGTTTAAAGAATTAAAAGAAAAGAAGAACAAAGAAGGAAAGAAATCATTTGTGACTTTTATTAACGAAGTGGATGAAATTGGTGGAAAATTCTTAGAAGGAGGCTGGTGATTTAGTGATGATATAACAAGAGATTGACAAGTTCTTTAAAGGAAAAGGAAAAGTAGGAGCTAAAAAACATAAAGTGAATTTCTCACTTTGATGATTTTGTTGGTACGGTTCGTAATCACGTTCTCAGTTCACTTGAATTATTAAATATGGTTCTTGGATATTCTTGGATAGTTGACACAAGAGCTTCAAATTTTATGTACGTAAATTTGAAATTGATAAAAAATCCCTCTTTTTTGAATGATTTTACTCTTGTACATTCACCTGATGAATCTATTAAGCTTGTTCATCACATAGGTGATGTTCAACTACATGAAAGACTAACCTTGACTGATTGCTTACATATTCCTTCTTTCAAATTGAATCTTTTGTCTGTCAATAAGATCGCCATTACAACTCAGGCTAAAAGCTTAAATTGGGGCTTAACCTTTTTGAATGTGATTAGTTTGGGACTTAAACTTGAAACTTGCTCATAGAAGGTCTAAAATTTTAGGAGTCTGCCCAATTTAAGAACTTTTTTGGACGAAAATTAGGATGTGTTTACACGTGCCGTGATATGCAACAATATGGCCATGTTACCCTTTTTTTAAATGCCATGTATAAAAGAGTAAAAGGTTTTAAGTTTTAACCCTAAAATTTTGTAAATTTTCTAAATTCTGTAAATTTCCTAAAGTAAAAAATGAGAAACCTAAAAGTTACAGAAAACCCTAAAATCCCATCGTCGTTCCCCTCTCTGACCCATCTTCATCGTCGGCCATTTCGTTCTAGTCTTCATCCAAGGGTTGTCTTGCCTGATTCATGCATCAAAACCGTTGCTAGATCCGTGCTTTATCTTTCGTTGAAGGGATTGTGTTGCTTAGTTGATGAATCTTCACTGTCCCCCAATCCGCACTCTATTCTCCACTGAAGGGGTTGGTTTGCCTGGTTCACACATTTTTCTCTTGAAACTAAAGTAAGTCCTAGAATTAAGTATTAGCCATTAGACTTAAGAGCAATAAAACATTTGATTCTGAGGTTAGAGAGGTCTAAGGTTAGAGCGGTAAAAAGAAGAAAGTACAAATGTTAGAATAGTCTGAGGAAGATAGTATGAATAAGATGGGCAGAAGCAAATTGGTATTAGTTTCATCTTCTACCGAAAATAGTCAAGAGCATTCACCTTGAACCACTGTTAAATCCTAGCAAAACCTCAGATGCTAAAGAAAATAATAGAAAACTTCAAGTACGAAATATTTTAAAGAAGTTCAGAATGGGTAGCTGCTAGGACCAACTGCTTTTCTATTGTGCTTTGATTGGTAGAAAAATGTTCTACCAATCAGAGCACAATAGCAAAGCAATTGGTCCTACAAAATCTTAATTTGACGCTTTTAATTCTGTTGCTCTCCTATATCCTTTTTGCTTTACTAGTGGCAGTATTTGTCGTATGAGTGTGTATTTTTTTAATTGCAACTAATGTATTGTTTTTATGTTGTTGTTTGCAATACTCTGACTATCATTGATAATAACATAAAGTTTTGATTTTGTTATTCTAGTAGTAACTTAAATCTGAAAGACACTAATTACTAGTAACTTAAAGTTGATGTAACAATTGAATTGAATAAGGATTGCATTTAATATGGATATTTTTTAAACATTGAGGCATAATAAACCATTAAGTAGGTATATAGGCAAGAAATTAGTGATGCAGCTCCCATGAGGCTTATAGGTAAAAAATTCCATGAGCCTAAGAGCCACAGCAAGAATATGTTTCTCGATTCACAGATATAAACAACACTACATACCTTAATTAATATAACTTAGTAAGTTGGTTGATGGAATTGTTATGAATATGTTAAGGATCATGTGCTGTGCTGAGCTTGAATTTTTCACTTTCACTTTAGTGTTTCCTTTCAACATTCTAACTGAGTCTCTTCATTTTCCTGGAGTTGGTTTTTTTGGTTTGAAAAAATGACATTTGATGAAGTAACTCTGACGTTTCACCATGTGGGATGTTTTGTTAATATGGGTGATAATGTTATGTACGAGGGTGGCTTTATGGATGAAATTGAATTTGATCTTGACTTATTGAGCTATTTTGAACTGGTTGATGTATGTAAGAGAAATGGGTATAACAATGTGAAAAAGATATTTTATCTTATGCCTGGTTTTAAACTATGTAATGGTTTTAGAGTTGTACAAGATGATGTTAGTATGTTAGATATGGTTAGTCAGATGATGGGTATGGGTGGTATTAATATTTATATTGAACATAGTGTGGATACCTCTATTGAAGTAATTGAGGATGAATGTAATGAGGTTAATCAGGATAATGTAGTTGAAGATAATGGTGCGGATGTTAATAATGAAGGGTTTGGACATAATGTAGGTAATTTAGACAATGTGCCAAATGTGGAGGATGAAAATGATGCAAATATGGAGAATGAAGATGATACAAATATGGAGGTTGAAAAGAATGAAGAGTAAGGAGATAAAGGTAATGGTCCGAATGAAGATGTTGAAGAGGATTTAGAGTAAAGAGATGAAGGTAATAGTCCTAATGAAGATGATGAAGATAATGGACCATATGAAGCTGATTTAGGTGATACAGATGATGAAGATGAGGTAGTTTTGCCTGAATATTATGACATTGATGAATATGGAGAACTTGTTAGTGATGTAGATGATATGGTAGATGATACTAGTAGGAGGAACAGGATATACCCTGTTTATGATGAAAATGCAGCTGAGTCTTACATTAAATTAGGGGTGATTTTTCTTAATCATTTGCAACTTAAGCGTGCAGTGAGTTTGTTGTCCATCAAAACAAAGAGGGTTGTCATGTTTACGAAAAATAAGTCCAACTTTGTTTATGGTAAATGTAGGATAGAGAACTGCCCTTGGTATATATATGGAGCATTTGATAGGAAGCTGCAATCATTCCAAGTTAGGAAATTTAGGAACAGTAATGACTTTAATAGGGTATATACAAATCCTAGGATGAACACCAACATCTTATTTAACTTGTTAAAGGATAAGCTTAAAAGGGAGCCATTTTTGAAGAATGATAATATCAAATTTTATGTTGATGATTGTTTAGGTGTTGAAGTATCCATGAGTATCGTGAGAAGAGCAAAGAAAAAAATAGTAGACGGTGTTGTGATCAACATTGAAGAGAAGTTTGGGAAGCTTTGGTCTTATGCTGAAGTGATTAGGTAGACGAACCTAGGAAGCACTGTTTGATTGACAGTGTCTCGGCCAATTACAACATCTCCACCTATATTTGAAAGAATGTACATGTGCTTAGAAGCTATTAAACATGAGTTTAGGTATGAATGCATGCATTTTCTTGGTTTAGATAGATGTTGGCTGAAAACCAAAACTAAGGGTGAACTTCTATGTGCTGTAGGAAGAGATGGAAACAATCAAATACTTCCTGTTGCTTGGGCTATGGTTGAAGTTGAATTGACAGTCACATGGAAGTGGTTAATTGAAAGGCTGAAAGAAGATTTACCTCACTTGGGCTCTAGAATTGGTTGGCCTATAATAACTGAACAACAAAAGGTAAAATTTTCACATCAATCTTGTTTGAAATATGTAAATGTTATGAAATATGTAACTTTTATGAAATATGTAGAGTTACGTCCACATGTCTATTCAAATGGTTATGTTTTCCTTGCAAGGACTTAATAGAGCCATTGCCGATTTGTGTCCAGATGTTGAACACAGGTTTTGTGCTAGACATGTTTATGTCAATTGGCATAGAAGAGGACATAAAGCGGAAGAGATGAAGGAGCACTTTTGAAAATTTTCAAAATCCTTCATAGTAAGGGAATATAAAGAAAATTTGGATAAGCTCAGAGCTAAGAAGTAAAGGACAGCAGAAGATATTGAGAGTTATGCATCAGTTCAATGATGGTGCTGGGTTTTCTAGAGGGAGGATTCTATGATTGAGTTGGTTGACAATAACTTATGTGAGGCATTTAATAAGACTCTGGTTGATGCAAGGAAAATGTTAGTTTTAGGGTTATTTGAGCATATTAGAAGAGAATTAATGAAAAGAATTGTGAGAAAAAGGAAAGAGGCTGCCAAGTGGAAGGGTAATTTAGGGCCAAGAATATGGGAAGCAATTGAAAAGAGTGTCATGATTGCTCAACATTATTCAATGCATTATAATGGAGAAGGAGGGTATGAGATTGATCATGGATAGAACAGATATGTGGTGAGGCTTCAGAACAAAAAATGTTCTTAAAGGAGATATACCCTCTCTGGCATTCTTTATGCACATGTCATATATGCTATTAGAGATAGTAGGGTTAATATTGAGGAGTACACTTCTAGTTGGATATGGAAGACTGAATATGTCAAAGCATATAGGAAGACAATTCAACCGATGCTTGGTATGAAGGACTGATCCACTAGCAATAACGAAACTATTAGGCCACCATAATTCAAACAAGGGCCTGGTAGGCCCAAAACAACTAGGAAAAAAGGCATTAATGAGCCTCAAAAGAATACAAAAGTAAATAAAAAGAAAAATACTGACCACGTGTCTAGGAGGGGCATGATCATTGCATGTACCCACTGCCATACAGAAGGACACAACAAAAGAGGCTATCCTTTGAAGGGTCGAGAGGTAATTTCTAAGTTGTTTTGTCTTTTTATGGTATAACTAAGATTCTTTTCCATAGTAGTGGTAATCTTCTAGGTTTTTTAGTTCTATTATCATTGTTATCAATGGCAGGTTCTAGCCCAGTTTCAAAATCCGAACACAGACTAGTCAACTGATTTTCATACAGAGCAAAACATAACGAACTCATAGTTAACCCCCGAAAACATATCCACAGTTGAAATCAACACTAACAAACCAATAAGTGCCTCTAAATCTACATCCAACACTGAAAGGGGAAATAAAGGTAAAAGAAGAACAAAAGCTTCTACTTCTGCCTCTGTCTATGCCTCTACTATTGTGTCTGTATCTACTGGTGCCACAACTGCTTCAGGTACTGCCAACACCTCAAGTACTGCTTATGTATGTGGAAGTGCAAATGTAACAATTTCAGTTGTTCTCCTAACACTTGGAGGTGCTTCATAAACAACAAATATCTATACATCTTCAAAGGCCACCGTCAAGAACCAAACCAAAGGGAGACGAGGGCCTGGTTATGGTGTTGTAGATGATGGAAGCAGGTTGAGGATATTGGCAGTTGGCACATGTAGTCCAAATTCTCAAGCAAAAATTACAAGAAAAAGGCCAGTCACATACTCTTCTCTTCAATAAGAAGCAAATAGGAAGATCAAGAAACGAATGGAAGGGATGGGGGTATATACAAATGAAACCACAGGGTTGCAGATATTAAATGTAAGTGTTAAATATTTGCATTCTTACTAAACATTAATTAATTCATACAACTTAACAAACATTTGCATTTTATCTACAGTCTGGAAAGAGAAGTCAAAGGCTACTAAACTTTAGGCAGAAATCAATAAAGAGGAAAGAAGTTGTTGCTGTGCATATGAATCCAAGCCAACAAAGTCAAACTACATCTTCAAAAGGAAAGGAGAAAATGTAAACTTAATATTTAATTGTTAGTTCAGCTTAAAATTTTGTGATATTTGTGAACTGAACAACAATAGATTGTAAGGATCTTGTTGGGATTAATGTTTTTTAAGTAAAGAATGCAATGACTACCAATTTCAATTTGAATTGCATTTCTTGTATATTTTTTCTTTTTTGTTGAAGTTCATAAATGGGTTACCCTGGAAGGGTGATGAAAGCTTGGCTAGAATTGTCAAATTCTCTTCAATGTTTTGTATTTTTCGGGAAAGTTTAAAGTTTATAGATGGAAATAGATGATCATCTTTTTGTAGTAAAGTGTTGGTTTCCTTTATTTTCCAATCAGTATGAATTGCATTTCTTTTAGGTTTTTTTCATTTTTGTTAAAGTTCATGAATGGTAGAACATGTACATTATTAATACAAAGAATTGGAATTATAGGTTTATTAAACATCTTTGTCTCCCATCAATAATTTGATGAATACTCCATCTCTATTTAATAAAGATCCTATTTTGTCACTAGTCTTCCTTACCAATTGTTAAAACATCAAACATCTTTAGGTTATTACATCAAACCTATTTAGGTGAAGAACATTTACACATTGTTCTAGTACATCAAACCATTTCCAGGTAAGGCTTTAAAGGTACAACTATTGCCTTTTTTTGCCTTCACTATTTAGACTAATAAACATAAGCAAAACTACCAAACACAAGCTTAAACAAGGAAACCATTTCCAACATTTTACTGAATGTGTTTCATAACTAGTCCTTGTGGAAACTAACTCATTCTTCAACTTTCAAATTTTCTACAATCCTTTCAGCTTACAAAACATCTACTGCATTCTCTCTTAACTCTGTCACTTCAGCCTTCAATAGATTATTCTGACGATATAGCATCTTCTCTCTATTTTTTAGCTCTAAAATAATCTATCTTGCTCTTGGACAAATCTTTGATCATGCAGTTCATGAAATGCACAAACATTTTCACTCTACCATCAAAGAAAAGTAGCAATTTGTTAATAAATATGCGTACATATTTAGCTAAAACAATATAAAAATGTACCAAAATTACCAGAAAGAGTCAACAGCCATAAAACCTTCTTTCTGGATTTTCATCAATCCATAAAGTCCATTTAGGTGCTTTCAAGTTACAGTAACAATATTTAGCCTCTCCATCATAGTCCCATTCAATTGGGTAAGTTAAAGAAATCAGCTTGTATGACCTCATATCAAGCTTAAAACGCGTACCTCTACAACCAAAGTTGAAATTTTCAAAAAATCCAACCCAACATAAAATCACAACCAAGAAAATAACAAACTGAATCCTCTAATCAACCTTATTACCTTAAAGAACTACTATTTGACCTCATTCTCAAGTATTAAAGCACAATGCTGTAATGTTGATTGTGCACCCACTGACAGCTAAATGATGTCTACAGAAATGAATTTGTTTGCTCCTAATAATATGTATGTCTTCCATAAATGTCATACTTCATCTTTAACCCAGCGGATAGAGAAAAACAAAACATGGATAACCACCAACGAAGATAATCCAAATGACACAAATCATATCCTACTTACAATGTCAAGTACATGGGGAAGAGAAAACTTGATCATATCCTATATACAAATGTATAATAGAATTGTGCATGCTATTCAACCAATAATCAAACTCATTATCGTCTACACGCCATTCATCCCAATAATCAAACTCATTTAAAGAAGATAAAATAATTTACATAAATGTAACATTGTGAAGGCAAATAAATAAAGTGGATATTGAAACATCATAAATTTATATACAAAAATTAGAAGGAAGCATGACTCGTTACCTACTTCGGTCTTCAATCACAATATATGTTATGTTTCAGACCTCCAAAAACCTTACCTCCCATTCACCTCCAATGTCAAAAGAGAGATCTCACACTCATACTACCAAGAAGACACAAGTGAGATTGGAGTGAAGGCACATGCATTAAGTGATGATGCGTCCAAGTATTAGAGTGAAGGCACAATCGAGAGAAGAAAAAGAGGGTGAAACATATCTTCATAAAAATCGTTGATTTAGTATTAAACGAAATTAATAAATTTTTTCTTAAATTCCACCTATCCTGGACAATAAATTAGGTCTATTAACATGGCATCTAAACACTAATTGACCTGCATGTAAAGACGCGTGTAAACAAATCCTAATTTCTTTCCATAAAAGTCTTAAATTGAGCAGGCTCGTGAAATTTTAGCCTTTTATTGAGCATATTTCAAGTTTAAGTCCCAAAATGATCAAACCCAAAAAAGTTAAGCCCTAATTTGGGCTTTTAGCCCTAAAAAATATCAAGTATAATAAAGAAGCTTAATTTGATTAATACTTATTATGGAGGGAATTTTTAAATCTCTTTATTGGATTATTATTTGTAGGATAAATTAAATATGTAACAAATTCAACTTATGACTTTTTAGATGTTATCTTACTTTTCAATATGGTCCTTTTCATATTCATGATTTCTTTCTCTCAGTTACTTTATTTTATTGAGAATATCTAGGAACTATCAAAGGATAAAAGATGTCATGTAACTCACAAAAACTTTTTAATTTTATTACAAATAAAATTCTTTATCTTTTTCAATAAAGAGGATAAATTATAAACTTTTACCAAAAGATAGAGGGTCGATGAGACCATAAATATCTGCATAAACAAGCTAAACTAAACTCAAAATTGATTGTTTTAGAAAGCTCTCCCTCAAATGCTTGTAAGTAAGCATGCCTCATGTAGTTGTTCAAGGAGATCTATACTTGAAATATCTCTCATCATATTCTTCTCTCCTAAACATTTAGGCTTTTTTAAAGATTCACCTGGCTATACCTTATATGCCATAAAATGGAAAATCACTAACACTAGTCTTTAAACACTTGACCTTTATAGTATCTAAATTTAACAAAACATCTTATTACTAGTTATAATCACCTTGACAATATGATTAGCACCACGATCTTGAAGATAAAAAGTAGGACCATTTATATGAATTCG
>JANZXP010000195.1:4254214-4264839 GCA_027576715.1 Erythroxylum flavicans | reverse complement strand
TCTAAAAAAGTCTTAAATTGAGCAAACTCGTGAAATATTAGCCCTTCCTTGAGCAAGTTTTAGGTTTAAGTCCCAAACTAATCAAACTCAAAAAGGTTAAGCCCCAATTTGGGCTTTTAGCCTTACAACTTATGTGAAGTTCGACTTCCAACTTATATTGTGCATAATATAGGACCTAATGACTGATGACATGATTGTTGTAGGAAAAGTGATAGTACGATTGTAAATTCTAGACTTCAACTCTTATCATCCTGAATTAATAAAACAATATACCTCAAAATTGTATCACAAATCTCTTTGTAAACTTTGTAAATACCATTCTATTAAAGAGAAATTACCTTGTGTAGTATGTCATTTATCCAAATAGAGTAGACAACCTTTCCAAACTAGTGACATTCATTAAACCGCATGTTTTAAGCTTGTTCATGTTAATTTATGAGGTCCTTACAAACATATTTCAACTAATGCAAACCATTATTGTTTGACCAATGTGGGTGATTTTAGTAGAAACACATGGACCTTTCTGCTTAAGCATAAACATCAAACTATTCAAACACTTCGTACCTTCTTCAACCGCATGTCTGTCAAAATTATAAAGATAGACAATGGTACAGAGTTTACTGGTTTATTATGTACATATATGTTGTCTTTTTTAGGCATTATTCATCAAAAAATGTGTTTATACCCTCAATAGAACGGAGTTGTAGAATGAAAACATAGACATCTGTTGCAAGTGGTGAGACCTTTGATGTTTTAATCATACGTTCCTACTTATTTCTTGGGAGAAGCCATACTTGTTGGTCTTAAGAGGGCTGAAGTGGTTAAAACAAAAAAATTTAACCAAAAGAACCTAAAGGATCTAGTCATGCAACCCTTCATATACTGAAAAAGCACATAGTGAAAGCATGTACACCATTATACTTTGAACTTAGTTTCCAAACCAAATAGAAGATCTCACAACTATGTCTCCTTCCTCACGGTTGTCTCTTCTTGCTCACGGTTGTGTCTCCTTTGCACCAATTGAGATACACTCCAAGGTATCTACCAAAGATCAATTGGAATACCCAAAGGTTCCCAAAGCTAAAAGGTGCTTCAATGGGTTATCGTTGATCCTAAAATCTCCAAAAATAAACCATTTAAATGGGGATTTATTACTCAATACATGATCTAAACGGAAAAGCTTTTGGTTCTTGTCAGATGGAAGAAGAAAATCACAAGTTTGGAAGAAGAAAAAAGAGAAAAATGAAAAGTTGAAACCGTGGAGAGAGGAAGATGAAAAAAAAATAGCAACAACTTTTTTCAAAAACCAGAAAAATGAAAATCCCTTCTTATTTTTTGAAAAAACTAAGATTAAAAGGTTTTTTGAAAAAGTCTCAAATGTCCTTGTTTAAAAAAAGCAAAGGAACAAGGCATAAGGTTAAAATTCACAAAGGTTTAAACATATCCTTATGTTCTTTGCATGGACAACCCATGTCCTTATAAATTTGGCATTGTAAATTTCATTTAATTGCCATTTTGTCACTTTGCCACTTTACCATTTAATCTTATGCTTCAAAATAATTAAGCATTTGACCCAATTTTCATATAATTATACCATATAATTATATATGTGTATTATTTTGTTGAGCAATAAATTTATAAGATATGTCATACATATCAAATAAATTTATCTAGAATTAATTTTGTTATCTAATAACCTTTATTCTAATACCATATGACGACTAAATTTTAACACTTAAAATTGATTTTATCGTCATATTCATATCTCCATATGATTTATTAAAATAATTTCCTTTTTTTAATCAAATATTTTCTAGTGTGACCCATTGGGATCCATGTCATGTTGACAATATAATTAAAAACCCCTTTTAATTTTACACATCATAAGTGGTATCTAGTAAAATATAGTATAATTACTCAAATGACGTAGATGATAAGTATTATACACAAATCACGATCCCGAACCAAAATTGCCAGTGTCAATTTTCTTGTCTCATAATATCCTAAATAAATGCAAGATTGGAATATGTCATTCCTGCCAATTTATTCCTTCTTGATTTCTAAAGTAAATCATAAATATGATTAACTCCTTAATCATATTGCATGCATACAATATTATTTTATCAAGGGCCCATAGATATTATCACTTATATCTTATACGAGGAACAACGGTATTCTTGATGAACATTTATCCTCTATATAAGTCACGCATACTATGGCATTATTTGTATAGCTACCTGCTACAGTTAGCGTTGGACAATATCAACAAATACACATTTCTCATGTAAGGAAATGAACATCTCATACTATAGAAGTCACAACACATATGAAACATTAATGACATAAACACAATCCTAATAATGTTTCATTTAAGGTCTATCGAATACCATAATCTCCATTATGTATCTGTGTGATTAAATCTATAACTCCTTATCGAATGATTTGCAGAACATGACCATCATTTAATCCACACGCTAATCTTTTAGTGGTCAATTAGTATTCCATGTTAATTACCAAAATTAGCGATATTTCAGAGTAATTATTATTTTCCATTATAGAATTCTACAATCCGAGTCCTCAACTCAAATAATCCATAAATAATGAAAACTCATAGAACAAAACAATATAAATCATTCAATTCATAAACATAACTGTTAGAATACAACCATCCAATAATTGGCTTTTAGATCATAACATTAAAAATACTCACAGCTACTTACATCATAAATAGACTTCCTTCATCTATTATATCATGGAAAACTCCTTATCAAATACTTTTCCATAATAAACCAAATTATTCCTTTCTCAAAACATTTGGTTACTTGTGTTTTGCCTTAAATATGTTCCCTCACAAAGACAAGTTTGAACCTAAAGCTTTCAAGGATGTTTTCATTGGTTATTTAGTTGGACAAAAGACCTACAAATTGTATAATTTGGAAAAGAAAAAAATAGTCATTTCTAGAGATGTCGTTTTTTATGAGAACATATTTCCATATTAAGACATGGTTGTAGATGATATTAATATTCCTTTACATGTGCTTTGCCCATATTCAGATAATCCAATCACTCCTTTTCATCATTCTAGTTCTAATGATGATACTTAAACTGATGATGTTCTTGTGTCTGCACCTGATTCCTCCTTAAAGCATACAACATCTTCTCACATTGAAACTCCAAGTACAACATTAAACAATGAAATACTTCCTATGAGGAAAAGTACCAGATCAAAGTAAAACCCTTATAGATGAAGGATTTTGTTTTAAATTCTGCACAATCTTCTTTGTTGTCTAACTCTGCTGTGAGCACTCATCAATGATCACCATACATACCACCAACATATCCCTACTTTGTTTCACCACATTTCTCTTCCACATACAAGTCATTTTTGGCAAATATGTGAAATACTAAAGAACCAAGTTCATATTATCAAGCCAAAATAGATGAGAATTGGCAAAGAGTGATGCAAGATAAATTACAAGCTTTGGAAAAAAACCAAATGTGGGAGTTAATAGATTTACCTCCTAAAAAAAAGGCATGGTTGTAAATGGGTGTACAAGGTTAAATACAAAAATGATGGAACTATAGACAGATATAAGGCTTGATAGTAGCAAGGGTTTTCATCAAATAAAATGGGAAGATTATTATGACAACTTCTCTCTTGTTGCTAAAATGATGGCAGTCAAAACGTTCCTAGTTATTGCGAAAATGAAGGCATGGCATTTGCATCAGTTGGATATTAACAATGCATTTTTACATGGTTTCTTATATGAAGAAATTTATATGGATCCCCCACAAGGTTATACAAAAGCACTTGATGGACATGTGTGCAGATTAAAAAAATCATTGTATGGACTTAAACAAGAGCTGAGACAATAGAATCGGGAGTTTTCTCATCATTTTCATCAATTTGGTTTTCAACAATCAGCTTATGAAAATTATTTATATATCAAAGGAACAAGTTCAAATTTCTTGGCTTTGATTGTATATGTTGATGATATTCTTCTTACAGATGTTTCAGAAGTTGAAATATCATCTATCAAATAGTTTCTTCATCAACAATTTACCATCAAGGATTTAGGGTTTGTAAAATATTTTCTTGGTTTAGAGATTGCTTGATCGTCTAAAGGAATATATGTTAATCAAAGAAAATATATTCTTGATATTTTGAAAGATGTTGTCTTAGCATATGCAAAAGCTAAACAAACTCCACTTCTGAAGACATTCAAATTTAATGTTGAAGATGCTCTGTTACTTACAGATTCAACACCATATCGAAGATTGATTGGTTGTTTGTTTTATTTGGGATTTACTCGACCTGATATTGCACATTCAATTCAGCAATTGAGTCAATACATTTTGTCTCTTACTGTTCTTCACTGGAAAGTTGTTCTACATCTCTTGAAATCTGAAAGGATGTCCTTTAAAAGGGTTCTATTATCCTGTATCGTCTTCTTTCCATATTACTGCATATTGTGATGCCGATAGGGCAACTTGTTTTATTACACGACGTTCTCTCATGGGTTATAGTGTTTTCCTTGGTTCTTCTTTGAAAGCAAAGAAACAACTGACAATATCAAAATCTTCCATTCAAGCTAAATATCGTAGCATGGGAGCAACAATTTGTGAATTATAATGGATCGGTTATCTTTTATAGGATCTTCAAATTTCTACTCAATTTCCAATTTCTTTATATTGTGATAATCAAGGAACTTTACATATTACTGCTAATCCTGTTTTCCATGAAGAACGAAGCATTTGGAGATTTATTTTCATATTGTTCGAGAGAAATACAAAGTTGGTTTCATACATCTACAGTATATCTCTTCTAAACAGCAATTGGTTGATATTTTCACAAAATCTTTGGATGGTCCTATCTTTTAGAATCTATTGTCTAAGTTGGGTTTGTGTGTTTGGTACCAAGCTTTAACTTGAGGAGGGGATGTTACAACTACTGATGGAATACCTATAGAAGCTGAAACAGAGCACTAGTTAGTTGACAATTTTTTTTCAGTTATAGAATAAGTAATCTTGTAATTGAAGAAAACATGGAGATTGAATATGTAATAAAAAAAAACTAGCAACAACTGAGCTGATGTATATAACTAATTAAAGATGAATAAAGATTAGAGTGACTGGTTTTTTACAAATTCTCTGTGATGCACTTTAATTTCTCAATTAAATTCTTAATAAGTTTTTGTCAAACAGGTTGTGTGCACTTAATTGGAAAATTTTGTCAAGCACTTACTGTGTACTTAATTGAAACATTATGTCTAATACTTGGTTTACTATATAATTTTCACACTTTTAGACTTAATCAATTTAATATGACAAAATATAAGTGAAGTAGGTTATTACAACTAAATTTGGGTAAGTAAACAACTGACAATTTAAGAATGTTTTTGGGGTATTTTTGCAAACACCTTATGCTCATTCATTTTAAAGACATTTTGACACAGAAAATAAATGAACAAAAAACATAAATAATGGAAGGATTTTTATCAATATGTCAAAGGATAAGACACAAAATGAGAACTTGAAAATATAATAACCACTTTCGGTAACTAAGACTATGTTTGGTTAGACGTAAGGTTTTTAATAGAATGAAATGAAATAGAATGATTTATAAAAGAACGGAATGTAAATGGATGTAATATCACAAAATTGTTGTTTGAGAGGGATGGAAGGGTTGATAATGTAATATAGTGAAATGTCATTTGGAAGAAAGGTTCATAAGGTAATATAATGAAATATTATTTATTATTTTACATTCTATCATAAACTTCCTAAATTGGAGGTAACTTATTTTTACTGTTTAAAATGGAATGAGATCAAATTTGAAACCTCCCTCTTCCCCTCTTTCATCCTATTTCATTTTGTTTCATTATAAACCCTTCTCCCAAATAATGAAATAATATTACATTACATTCTATTCCATTAATTATCATCCAACTAAATATAGCATAAGGTAACTTTTTGTCTGCTTCAAATCTACGCCTTATGTTGCCGATATTGTCACAATTGATTGAATGACACTCAATAACCTATGTAAAATTTTTTCACTAAAATGTGTAACTTTGCAAAACTTAGCGAATTCCTAGGCAGATTTGATTGTACCGACTTCTTGTTAAAGCACACCACCATCATACTATTGAAATTGTATGGATTATGTGTTCATTATTTGTAAAAAAAACCGTTTTCATAGATTGAACACCTTGACATATTGCAAGTATTCATTATTAAAGAACTGTACACTTTAACATAATTTAAGTTTGTTCCATCGTGTCATAGGTTTCTCAAAGCTTCTCTCATTAGAACTGCTCTTAGAGTTCCCTTATTAGTACCTTCCAAGTCTCAATTCATTGACGGCCAGCATTGAAATCTTCATCGACCCTTGCACGTTAGTATAATTTGGTATCACCAACTAAATACCTGTTGGTAAACATCCCTTTGTCCACTTTCGATACTATTACAGTATAAAAAAATTGCTACATATCCCAGAAATTGTACAGATTATAGATCAACCATTTACTAAAAAGAGGGTCTTACAGCAATCATACAATTCAGTAGTAGTCTCGCGAGAAACTTGATTCAAGGGGCTGCATTTTCCTCCACCCTTGGTGGAGCCTTCCAACTCGCTTTGTGAGTGCGTTTGTTCCGTCCACTCTCTATTTGAAGGAATTGCTAATGAAAAATGAATAAATTATAATCGTTTGATTGATACATAAATTTTTTATTATTTCTTCTCTAAATTTCTTTTGGCAAACAATTTCCCACGAAAAGAAGGTCCCCAGTCCCCCCACCTATTCTGAGTAAACATACCGTGTGGCCCTGTGGTGTCATGTTTTATAACGGTGACTCCCAAACTTGGAGAGTGACAATTTCCATTAAACCCACGTGGACAACTTTGTACCTTTCCTTGTTAAAGCCCAACTATTAGGTATCGAACCAATAAGAGACAATAGAGACCACTTTCCTCGCACTTTTCTAATATTTGGTTTTAACCAATTCAAATTGATGTCTGAAAATTATTTAAAACTTAATTAATCATTAACAAATTAGTTGTTTTAAATCAAATTGATTTGAAATTAAGGAATCAACTCAAATTTAAACAAGTTTACATATTTAAACTTAATAAATTTAAACTAAAATTCAAATTAAATTTTTTTCTAATTGAATTCATCATCAATCCCACTTGTAAATAAAATATAATGGACTAAAACGACTCTCTCTATTTTTCTAGAGCTTTTAACAATGTGTCTCCCCAATCCCATAAGAAGAAAATAAATGTCAATTTGAGGAAATTTCAAAATCATTATAGATGATACATACATGTATGAATGTGTGTATGTATGTATACATGGGTTAGAAAAGAAAATACTGATTGTATTGTTATATGCCGGATTAGTCAAAGCCATCAAGGAAAAATGAACCTACAATGTCCAATCTATCAATACTTGCCATAATTATACTTGAAGATTGATCTCAATCACCCGCCTAACTTGTACATGAGTTGCCTCCAACTAATCACTGGATTTCTGTTGGTCAAAATAATTAGGATAAAACGTTTAGAAAATATTGGAGTTGAGTTTTAGCATTTTGTGCGTCGCTTGGGATTCCGAAGGTCTTGACATGATTGGAGATGAACCAACTTAAGACTAAAAGAGCCTCTTAGTGGCTTCCCACCACACACAACAACATCCCTAAGAACCTAACCATTTGATTCTCTGGTGGATCCCACACGCTTAATCCATTATTTTCTCCGACATGTTTTAGCCGTTGGGTCCCCGCCCTTCTCCGATCTATGTGGCTCTATAAGTTATTAAGTCTAATTCCAGACCCTAATTTGAATTAGGTATGCTCTAAAACTTGATGTGACCTCAGAGCTACCGTTTACATGCACATGGAGCTGAGTCTGATTCTCATGTCTTGATTTGATATGCATTTAGTTTATGATTGAAGGGTTAAATGTCGAATTGATATTGACAAAAGTTTGTCAAATCGGTTCTCTCAAACTGTTAATTAATAGTTATCTGCATACTTGATAACAAATCGGTCCTCTCAAACTGTTAAGTAATTCCTTTGTTCCTCTAAGAAACTTTAATATGTTTCTTTGCCCGGTTCGTTATGACTGAAGACTTACCTTTGGCCAATCAAACGACGGATACATATATAATAAATCATCGCATACACATAATAATTAGTAGAATTATATATTGTAAATAAATTGCAATTACTCAGACATAAGTAATAGTGTTTCTGAGAAATTTTTTATATGGTTTTTTGGGTTTGACATTGTCAATCCTAATTAAGGCATATCTATAATGAATATAGTTAATAAAAGAACGGATCATGTTTTAACCAATATTAGATCATATTAATACATGCATTTGTTATCTTAGAGCTATTAGAATTTATTATGTCACTTACTAAATAATTAGTGAGTTATTAGAAGCCGTGAAATTTATAATTATCAATTTTCAAATATTTATTAGATAAATTATAAATTATATGTAATAATCTAGAAATGATGTATTTTAGATAATTATTAAACGAAATAAAATTTTAAAGTAAATAATGAACTTGACCATTTGTTATCAGGGTTCCATCTTATCTGCACAATTATCAGTTATCAAAATTAAGCTGGAGTATAGCTTCTTTCGCTGACTCCAACTTACCACTTATAAAATTGGGATGTTCTTAAGACAGTAGCGTCAGCATTTGGATGACCGCCTTGGAGTACTAAATGATTTATTGATAACTGAAATTCTAAATGACCAACAAGAATTTGAGATTTAATCTGAATTTAGTTAGATATTAAATACTGATTCAAATAGTCTTATTTGTGGAGATTGTCTAAACCCTTTGTATTGATGTAGATACAATAAATACCTTTTTAAATTGAAAAGAGAGTAAAAAAAAAATGTCTCTATGATATTGTTTAATTGTCTACTCCAATATATTATCGAGTTATTAGCAGTATGTATGAAATGTAAAAACTAGAGTAAATACGATACGGGGAGAAGTAGATCATTTTTTCTATCAATATTGGGTAACACGAAGATCTCTTTGAATCCCTTTTTGTTTGCAGTAGTGATTGACGAGTTCACCAAGAACATCTAAGGAAATATGTCTTGGTGTATGTTATTTGCTGATGATATTGTTTTAATGAATGAGATAAAAAAGAGTGTCAATGTCAAGTTTGAATTTTGGAAGGATGTGTTAAAGTTGAAGAGCTTTAAATTGAGTAGGGCAAAGACTAAGTACGTAGAGTGCAACTTTTCGAGATATAGAGTGGCTACCGATATAAAGGTAAAGATTGGTTTAGAATTTATATCACAAAAGGAATGTTTTAAGTATTTATGATCTATCATCCATAACGATGGAGATATTGATGAATACATAGTTTACTGTATCAGATTAAGGTATCTTAAATGGAGAAGTGCATCAGGAGTTCTATGTGACAAGAAAGTACCATTCAAACTTAAAGGTAAATTATATCATTTAATAATTAGGCCGGTTATGCTCTATTGGGCAGAGTGTTGACCATCAAATAGGTGCATAATCATAAGCTAATGGCGGCAGAGATGAGGATACTTCATTGGATGTGCAACTTTATTAGAAGAGATAATGTTAAGAATATAACGGTAAGAGATAAGTTAAATGTGACTAATATTATTGAAAAATTAAGAGAGATCAAGCTTAGGTAGTTTGCACATGTTAAGTGGAGATGCGCAAACACTTCAATGAGAAAATGCAAGAAGATTGTACTTAGAGACTGTAAGAGAAAAAAGGGGGACCTAAGAAGAATTAGGAGAAGGTGATCAAGAAGGATATGGTTCTGTTGGAACTTACCGAGGACATGACCTATAATACAAAACTTTGGTGTATTAGGATACGAATAAAGGATCTCACATAAAGAGGTCATTATCGTTCTTATAGGTCTTTTAGCATTTCCCTCTTCTACCTTTCTTTCTTGTATTTACTTTTTTTTATATAAATACTAGTCATTCGAAAATAACCTCTCCACTAATTAGGGGTAAAGATGTACATTATTGAACCTCTTTAGAACCCACTTATCGATGAAATTTTTACTGGGTTGTTGTTTTTTTTAAAAATAAATAATTGATATTAACTATAGAAAAATCTAATCGCAACATTATAATGAGTTTAAGGCTGTAAGCCCTCAGTTAACAATAAAAATATTAAAAATAAAACTAGTACAAAAAGTAAGGTCAGATCTAGCTTATAAGTTCCATCTCTGCTTCATTTCCGGAGAAATATTATGCTGAATAGCAACAATAGTCAAGCGTATCCAGTTAATAATCTTGTTTGCAAGCTGGTACTTGTCTTCTTCCTTTTATGCAAAAAGTCTGTTATTTCTTTCCTTCCAAATCATATAGATAGTAGAAATGAAAGCCGCTTTTAAAAGCTGACCATTAGCCCTCTTCTGTTTCAAATGATTAATCACCTAATCCAATGTTTGCTCCCATCCATATATGTATGTGTCATTGGCTAGCAACTGTAAGATCCTGCTTCAGATTTGCTTTAGAAAACCTACATTGAAAAAATATGTGATCTCTATCTTCCATCTCCAGCTTACATAATACACATGTAGAGTCTATAGT
>JANZXP010000195.1:4202161-4232201 GCA_027576715.1 Erythroxylum flavicans | reverse complement strand
CACAATATTCACTCACATATTTCGTCCATTTATCTTTTTAATTCATTCACCTATTTATTTTTTATTCATTCTTTACTGTACATTTTGAAGATTTGAAAATTTCTTATTTAAATATACTTATTTTATTAATTCGTTCCAAATAATTAATTCATATTTTTCTCTTTTCTTTTTACAAAATTGTATGTATAATTCTATTTTTTAAAAATTTAAATTATAATATATTCATTTATATAATACTTTTTATTTTTAAATTAAGTGGGCATTATATGTATTTGGATAATTACTGTGCACTGCGCAGTCTATTTCTGCTAGTTATAAAAAATGATGCAACTTTCACATTTCTCACGAATAATGTGGTCCTCGTGCCAAAGAATTGCACTCTATTAATGTTCAATTATTATTTTTAGAAAAGGTCTCTTAATCTAAAATCCCAAATCAAATAATCGAAATAAATCAATAAAAAGTGAATCTATTGAATTTGAATGAAAAAATATATAAAAAAGAAAGGAGTTCGAACTTGGGTCATTGTCGTGATTGACATGACTGGATGCTTTTCATAGCCTGAGCTGATACGTTAGGAAGCCCACAACCACAAAGTGCCCTCTTCACTCACTCAACCGCTGAACAGTTACCCAACAGTTACTAAGCTTCATCCATCCCATCTCAGAAAAGGATAAAAGTTCACCAAAATCCTTATTAATTGTGAGAATAAAAACAAGAATCCAGAAACACACATACCATAACACAACACCTATCTCTGTCCCGGACAGTGCTTCACTTTAGTTAAGGAAACAGCCAAAAGCTTTACTCGCAAAATAAACTAGAAGCTTTGGAGTACACACTCTGCCCCACCGTTCGTTCTGTCGTCGTTTCCCCTACATCAGATCGCAAGTATTTCACTTGTCTGCTAATATCTTCGATTTGGATCTCCGATTTGGTTTTTGGGTTTTGATGCGTTGGTCAAATGGAGGGAAGAGTGACGAAGTACAGCAGCAACAATAACAGGAGGCAAGTGAGTCCGGAGAGAGCCAAAGTGTGGACTGAGAGGTCCCCGAAATATCAACAGCAACAGAACCGCAGCAACAAACAAGTAGGAGTAGGAGTAGGAGGAGTAGCAGCAGTTGTTTACTATCTGTGCCGCAACCGCCTTTTGGAACACCCTCACTTCATAGAAGTCACACTCTCTTCTCCTCATGGCCTCTATCTTCGGGGTAAAGTTCATTTTTTTTCCAAATAACATTCTCTCTTTTTTGCTTTGTATTTATTTATTTGAGTGATGTCTGTTGTGCAGATTTGATTGAGAGGCTTAATGTGTTGAGAGGCAGAGGCATGGCTTCCTTGTACTCTTGGTCTTGCAAAAGGTCCTTTCTTTTCTTCATTTGGGAGACAGATATACACCTGCTTTTCTGTTATTTTAATTGTTAGTATTATATTTTTTATTTGTTTCAGAAGCTACAAGAATGGATTTGTATGGCATGACCTATCTGAAGATGATTTGATTATTCCTGTTAATGGAAACGAATACGTTCTCAAAGGCTCTGAACTTTTCGATGATATTAATTCTGGTGGGTTATTCCCCGTTTTTGTTGGATTGTTTTGTTAATAACCTGAGAATAAAGCTTGATGTTTCTTTTTAACATCAATCGCAGATCGGTTTACTTCTGTTGGGACCACAAAATTGCAAAATCTGAAGCAATTGCCAGAACCTGGTTCATCAAGAAGTCAGGATGATTCCTCGTCATCCTCAAGCTTGAATGGCAGAGATACGAAGCATTCTCAGGAAGATGAGTTTTCTCCTACTATTCAACGCCCTGCCTCATCTGGGGTTTCTCCGGATTCTGGAAAGAACTCATCTTGGAATGGTTCTTTGAGTTTGGCAGAGTACAGAATTTACAAGACCGACGGCTTGGCTCATGCTTCCACTCAGACAGAAGAAATTGTGTGTAAACCGAAGCCTAGAGAAACTTGTACTAGGGGTGTTTCCACTGATGATTGTTCTATGGAACATGTATCCAATTATGAAAAGAATCCCATTCCTGAAATAAGCGAGAATTCGGTTTCACCCCCACCATCAACCTCTAGTGCTTCTTCATCTGGTGGCAAGACAGAAACTTTGGAGTCCCTAATTAGAGCTGACATTAATAAGATCAACAGTTTTAGGATCCTTGAAGAGGAGGAAATTCGGATGCCTGCCAATGCAAGGCTCAAAGCTGCTAACCTGTTAATGCAGCTGATCTCTTGCGGATCAATTTCCGTTAAAGATCATAGTTTTGGACTCGTACCAACTTACAAGCCGAGGTTTACACATTCAAAATTTGGCTCTCCTCTATTCTCTAGTTCAGTGACGTTAGGCGAGTTTGATTGTCTTTCAGACAATCCTAGGCTGATGGGTGTGAGATTAGAAGACAAGGAATACTTTAGTGGGAGCTTGATTGAGACGAAAATGCTTAAGGAAGATAGAAATGGAGTAGTGGCTTTGAAACGCTCTTCTTCCTACAACGCAGACAGGTTAGTTTGGTAAAAGAAAAACACTTACGCTAGTGCAATATATGATATTTTGGAAACCATTTAACAAGCAAAACTTTGCTTATTGTTTGAACTCATTGACAATGTTATAATGCAAGTTCTTTTTAGTAATTACTATATCCCATCATCAAACTAATGTTTCATTTGCTAGTTTACCTTAACTTAAGATTGCATATACTTGAGTTTTAGAAGATAAATCAACCTGATCAGTTACAATATTTCTTGAGTGAGTGGCCATACTATATGGTCTGTTGGACGCTTTAGTTAGTTAATTCATAAGATTGGTTTGGCTTTTGGTTTGCGAAATGTGGCTTATGCCAATGTTGTGTGCTCGATTCTAATATAGATGTGGGAGCTCTGTTGAAGTCTGCTTGATTGCGTCTGGACTCTGGAGATATTGCTCATCCATATCCACATATACTTTCATTCACATCATTCATATATGAGTTTTGATATGCACAATTGAGGAACGTTGGGTATTGTCTAATTTATATATACCTAGCAATGATGCTAGACTTTATTAGTGGCAATAATATTGGCAGTTGAGGGTTGGGATTTTGGTGGTAGTTCATGGATTTTTATTTAGGTTTAGACCGTCAGTTGTGACTGGCTTTTATTTTAAGAGACCTTGGGAGTATCGTGTGATGTAAGAATACAACGATGGATTCTCCCTTGCTTATTCTACATGATAGCAATTGCTTGTGTGAAAATAAATTGCAGGACAAACAAGCAACTGGATTCTGCGGAGGACAATGACGAATCAACTTCTGGACCTTCAAAATGCATTCCAAGGTCAATAAAAGCTTCAATAATCAAGCATCCACGAAGTGAGTCTATGCGATCACCAAATTATGATAAGCCTAGAAATTCGTCTGATGGAGCTGCTGACTCTCAAACTACCCGCAGTAGTGCATCCAATGGTAGTAGCAAAAGAATCACAGAGCCTTGTAAAAGGCAACCAAAGAAACTTGATTCCTTTAGAGAAGACGAGGAGAAAGTGATCAAAATTGAAGAAAGTTGAGTGTTGACTCTCACCCATTTTAACAATATATTATCTATTTCCCTCATTTTAACTTCATCCTTTTATTTGCGTACATTATTGACATTGGCTCTGCTTCCTCCTGGCAGGCTTGCTTCAGAAGCTAGGGTTATAATTCAAGCCAAGGCACCGTGTGACACTATTATTTGCAGCTCCTACAGCACTACTTGAATGCCCACTTGGGGAAAAAGAGTGTCCATTGTGTAAAAAACTTTTACTGGGTTTATAAATTTGGTTTGAATTTGAAATGATAGGTGATTTATTGGCGGATCCATTTCCATTGACTTTGTATGTATATGCGAAGATTTCAAGAGGGGGAGAAGAAAATGTAAAACATAACTGATTTGGAGAGCTTTGTTCAGGGCGTGGTCCAGTGGGATCAGCTTTCGTGAACAATTTTTATTGCAAGTACAATGATCACATTGTCTTTACCAGTAATCCTGTTCCTTCAGACTGTCATCTGTCTGCAATATTAACTGGTGGGTACCTAGTTGAGGTCAAAACAAATGTAATGTTTATGAAAAGGATAATAGTTTAGAATTGACAGTTGCATAATAATATAGTTGACCGGCATCCTAGGGTAAAATGTCCTACTAACTTCTTGACCACTCGGGCAAAAAGTTGCTCTCTTTCCAATTAAACAAGTTCAACCTAAAGTCAATTAATCAGGGCTATAGTGGATTTGCCAGCTTCAAGTAACCTTTTAGAAAGTAAGATGTTAATGGGGGAATTGGGGGGCAGAAAAGTTATGCTTCACGTGGGACAAACCTGGCAAGAGACAGTGAGAGTTAAAGGCTTTGAAGACGCTTTTCCTCTGGAATGGTGTATGTGGGTCAACTTTCCCTTCCTTTTGTTTAAGATTGGGAGGGATATATTAAACCTTGGAGATTGAGAATACCCTTTTGAGTTTTGACTATGCACTTTCTTTCGGCTTTTCAGGCTTTCTTGCCTGCAAACTGGAACAATCTTTGACTTCCGACTCACTTATGCAACACCTAATCAGATCATCTGGTTTACCGATTATGTTTAGTGCCATAGTTTATAAACAGTGATATGCCAAGATCCGAAGCATTAAGTGAGTACATACTCAAAAACAAAGGGTTTCTAATTGCACCATTATTAGGAATACAATCTTTATAAGTCTGTGTGAAACGTACGTATGAAACTTTGGGGGAACCATCCATCCCCAGAAAGGAAGGTTTATTTGAAACTTGATCTGTTCAAAATTCTTGTGATTAGGCATGAAGGTACAACTGAACTGAACAGCATGCCTTGGGCAGTTGGGTAGTTGTTCTCTTTGAGACATTGAATGCCAGCGGAGGAAAAAGATAAAGCTGTTGAAGCACTCTGCTTGATGTGTTCTTGGCGCAATGGTGCCGTATATTTTATGTTTCTGAGTTTTTTAAGTTTGACGAACCATGAAAGAGGGAAGAGTTGTAAATTTCTCTTTTCACAGTAACCTTGAACTGTAATTTCAAAAGGAATCTTTGGACTTTTACTTTTCTCTTCCGCAACATTTCTTTAATGTTTCTTTCTGGGGTACATAATAAATTTTGTTTCCATACATGTACTATCAAACACTATACAGATAATAATATATTGTTTAAGATACTCAATCTGGTTTGCAAACAATTTAAAAATATTGAAGAATAGATGTTAAATTTTGTAAGATTGGACCTAAATAAATTAAGCACATATAATTTCAATTGAGATTCCGTCCTAAAATTAATTGGTGACAGGAGAAGCAATTCACTAGGCTTATATCTATACTCAAGGTCATATATTCTTTTCATATAGGACAAACTTTCACTTATATTACAACATTTCTTTTAATTGTGGGCTAATTTAAAGCCCAACACGTGACACAGTTTACCATATTGAGATGATGACGACTAACTAAAGAGTAATATGCTATGATATCATGTTAAATTTTGTAAGATTGGACCCAAATAAATTAAGCACATATAAGTTCAAATGAAGTTTTAGAGTTTCCTATACTGAATAAACATAAAAATGTTAAAGGATTTATAAGTGATAAGAACTAACTATCTAAATGATTAATTCTAGTCATTTTGGTAATAATTGATCCAAACTTAATTTTTGTTAATGAGCTCTACACTTTACTTATATTAAAAATTCTAATATAGTATTATGGCAGGTTTAATCCAGATTATTAATTTTTTGATTTTATGTCTAAATGTCTAGTCCCAGGAGTTCAACCCGATTACTGCTACGTTTATTTTAAGTGACAACTAAATGTTTAGTTCCAGTTATACTTGAGAAGAGTGTTAAGAGTATTTTATATTGACTAAACCTAAAAATATTTAAAAATTTATAAATGATAAGAAGTAATTATTTAAATGATTAGTTCTAATTATTTTAATAATAACTAATTTAAATATAATTTTTATTAACGAACTCTATTATTTACCTATATTAAATTTTTTAATGTGGCTATAGTGGAGCACCGGGGAGGGAAAAGCTGAGTGAGAGTAAGTTGATAGATCTTCTGCTCGGATCAGAATATGTGCTGACATTTGAAGATAATGATGGTGACTGGATGCTTGTCGGTGATGTATCGTGGCAGATGTTTATTGAAACTTGCAAGAGCTTAAAATTATGAAAAGCTGTGATATCTTGTTAAAATTTGTAAAGTTATACTCAAATAAATTAAGTATATATAAATTTAAATGAAGTTTTATTTCAAAATTAATTAATTTTTGGATAGAATTTTAATTGGACTTGTACGTCCTTAATTTATTTGGACTCAATCTTACAAAATTTAATAATAGATATATTAAAATGCACTCCTCATATTTTAGGTTTTAGTAATTTAACTACTCTACTTTTCAATTTTGATATCACTTAAAAGAAATTGTAAACATATGTGTTTTTATATTTGGGTTAAAAGATATAGACATTTCTTATTGTTTAAATTTTTAAAATTTTAAATCTTTTTAAAAAACTCTTCATAATTATTAGTTTTTTAGAAAATTTTTATTTTTTAAAAATAACAACAAGATTCACATGATATAAATATCGTATATAGACTAATTATATGGCAGAGACATATTAATCTAATTTGACTCTTATAAAATTATTTATTTAAATCAAATTTGATTAGTTCAATTCGAATTTAAGAATTTGGTGAAATTTATTATATAAAATTTTTAATTAATTTACGTATAATATTTAAATTATGTGTGTTTCATCGTTAAATTTTTAGCAAAGTTTATATTATTACTAAGATATAACAATGATGCTTTATAGTCTAGGTTATTTTTAGGAAAATTAATGGTATAGTATACATCAACCAATATTATCAAGATGATCATCTCCATTTAAGAATGATAAATTATTTCTTAAAAATTTTAAAATTCATAAATTAAATTTAAATATTTTAAACTGATTAAGTTTAATGTTTAACAAATTTTAATAATAAAAAATAAGTTAAGTTACTTCAAAATTAATAAGTTACATTATATTTAATATAATTTATTTAATTTAGATTGTCTTTTTGAGTTCAAAGGCCGAATTCAGCGCATCCCGTTTCCAACCCTGTACACGCTATTCCCAAAGGAGACTCCCCTAGGCGCTCCCTTTACATGCATCTGCAGCTCTTTGCCAATATATTTACAGAGCTTTGATTGACAAAATGTCAAACAACGAGAAATTCACCATTCGGCAATCCCTGCTGTTTTGAAATAGCAGAGCCATTAAATCAACTCACCCATGAAATCATAAAAAAAAATCAACCCAAAAGCCATATCTACACACCCATTACCACATTCTGACATCAAACCTAAACGAAGATCTCACGTATGGAAGAAAATATAGTATACCCTGCCTTGTAGTGTGGAAAATACTGGATCAAGAATGTGTTTGTCACATACCGTCTTGTAGTGCGGAAAAAAGATGCTGTTTGATATCTTCAACCGTCTTCTATCCACACCATATTACCTTGTCAAAACGACGCTTATGAATAAATGTAATATTGATTTCTTTTTTATTTTATAAAATATAACGTATTATTATCAACTTATGTTTCAAGAAAAGCAGTAGTATCTTATGAAAATGTGTATGCATATTTAAGTGCTGAATTGAATAATTTTAAATACTATAAATTATAAATTTACATTAGATTGTGTTATAGTGTAGTGAATATCTAAATTTTAAAACATTGTAGGATTTTCTAAATTTAAGAAAAGAAATAAATTATTTATATATTTTTAATTTTTTATTAAGACAAGGGATAATTCGTGTCTAATAATTAATAATATTTAAAATTATTTGTCTCATACATCATTATTTATCCAAAAAAATACTATTCTTTTCAAACTTATTTTCTTAATCTTTTTGTATTTATAAATTTATTATTTTAACACAAACAATATTTAATTTATAAAACAAAGCAATATAATTGAAGAAAAATAGAATATGATAGTAGGGAAACAAAGCCTAGTTTGACCGATAAGCATAAAATATAGAATTAACCTAATTCAATAAAGCTAAACATCAACTATAAAATTAAACAATCTTAAAAAAAAAAACTATTAAATTAAACAAGATTGACTATATGTGAAAAAAGGTAAAATAGAATGAGAAAAAGGATAGGTGGTTGCAAAGGCATCGATAATCAAATAAGTTGATTTTGCAAGGCTTCAAAAACATAAAACTAGTTGAAGACAATTAAAAGATGCCTTGAAAATTAGTAATACCATTTTTATTTCAATTAATAACCCAGTTAGTATTAAACTGGAAAAGAATTGCCTAAGTGAATCATCCGCTAAATAGACGATATCGTTAGTTGCGTAGAACGTGAAAACCCGTCCAACTAGATTTTGGAAATAAGGTTTAACGATTAGAAGTCATTCACTCACATCCATTTCTAATTTCATGATCCAATTGGATTAGGATAGAGATGGTCTTGCCTACATTTGTAGCATGGATGTTAAACTGACGATAGGCTAAGTGACTCGTTCTTGCAGTCAGGTGATTTCTGAAGCAATTTGTGTGTATTTTAATTAATTTATGATTTAGGTTACTTATCATGCTCATCTTTTGTAATATTCAAACATAAATAAACACATTAAGCAAATTCAGCCATGATTGAAGCTTTCTTTTTTTATTTGATGTATAGAGAAAGCATTTGTTGACACATATAATGCAGTTTTATGTTTCATTTTCAATACAAATTAAAGGTTGAATCCAAAGTCAAGACTTAATTTACTCTTGGTCCGCCCTAGCTTGACTCACGGAATGATGGACCTGTAGCTCAGCCCGGACCCCAGCCTGAAGTGCCATGAGCTGGGCCCGATTTTATGTTTTTTAAAGAAAATTAAAAAAAACGACATTGTTTTTCTGTCAGGTCAAGCAATTGCGGCCTGTGACCTTGTCAATTCGGGCCAAAATAGTACTGCTAATTTATATGAAAATTATATGAAGTAGAGGTTGTCATATAATGTCTCTAGTCATATATGAAAATAAAATTTCTTTATCTTTAAACTTGTTATATGCAATGCTAATTTATAAATATCTTTATAGGAATTATATGAAGTAGAGGTTGTCATAGTACTGTCCTTGTATCTACTTTTCACAATAATAAACAAATATACTTTTTTATTCGTGGACATATATAACATATTAGTTGAATTACATAATTTTTTTACCTTTCCTTTTATTTATTTCCTTCTCATATAATGTAAACTACGCTGAACAATTTCTTATAATATTATTTTATAAGAAAGCGAGAATATACAGAAAGAACGAAAACAAAAATGCTTAACAAAATATTTAATGAAGTATGTATCATTTGACTTTAAAATTTATGTTTAATTAGCAAGCAAGCATTTATTTTATAATTTCAACTTGGTAAGCAAATCAATAAGTTGAAACCATGAACATTGAGACTATCACATAATGTAATAATTAAAAGAAAAAATACAAACGGAAACCGAAACAGACAATGAGGGCAAAGCCATATCTACGAACACAACGCATCTAAAAGAACCCAACCCCAAAGACCGCAAAATATTTTAAGGGAATCGAAATGTACTCATATTTGATTATTATAAAATCTATATAATATTTTGAAATTATTATAGAATGCATTAGGGTAATCTTTTTAGTAGGATGTAACCAATAAAAATAGGCTAGTAAACGGTCATTCCACATCATCTCTACGTTAGCATGTTGAATTATTCAAGTCAAAATCAAATCTATAATAACGGGTGGTGACGGCAGAGAATGGTGACAATAGGAGCGACCATAACGGGTGGCGACGACGGAGAAAAATCTAAGGAGGAAGCGGACCGGTTGGATTACAGTACAAAATGCGCGAAAAAGATTATCATTCGGAAGCAAGCTAGCACCGAGGAGGAAGTACAAATGGAGTAGGAGGCGACTCACGATAACCTTCCAGTCCAGGCAGGGAGGGATTATCGCGACATCCTAATGGGGCAATCTAGTAACGAATGGCAATCGATTTCGAAAATCCTATCGGATTTAGGAGAGGAGGAGAGGAATATTATTTTGATGAATTCTGCCCTGAGATTAGAGTCTCTGATGATGAACTAACCTTCCTTTGATCCCAACGGTGAGATGCCTTTATTGTAAAGGTGTTGGGAAGGAGAGTAGAGAGTATGTTACCCTGCACAAAAAGATACTCCAGATGTGGGCACCTAAAGGGGAGATGATGCTAATTGATTTACCGAACGATTTCTTTATCGCTAAATTCACACGTAAGGATGATGGGAATTTTGTGCTATTTGGTGGTCCGTGGATGGTGCAGAGCCACTACTTGTTTGTATGAGATTAGGAGCCTGATTTTCATCCCCATGAAGTGGTGATTAATAGAGTTATCACTTGGGTGAGGGTCCCCGGGCTTCCAATGGAATTTCAGCACAAGGAAATGCTTTGACATATTGGTTTCGGTCTCGGCAGACCATTGTGTATTGATCAGCAAACGGTAGCATCGATCAGAGGCAATTTTGCACGTATCTACGTCTAGGTTAGGCTGGACAAGCCGCTCAAGCAGGCGGTGAAAATTCGGTCGAGGCAGTGTAATGTCGAATATGAGGGGGTTGGGTTTAATTTATTTCACATATGGTAGAGTAGGGCATAGCCAAGAACATTGCTCTTTCAAGCCCCACCTGGATATGACAGATGATGGACATTTGGGTCCGATGAATGAGGAAGAGGAGTTGGGTGGTCAGGCGGAACATTTGGATCTGAGAGGAGAAGGTAACTCGTGGGAAGCCCCAGTCCTTATTCTAATGTCCGACCAAGCTTCGGCGTTGGGGAAGATTAAGGCAGAGTCGCCCTTTAGGCCATGGATGGTGGTGTAAGGTAAGTGGAGAAAAAATCAGGAACTTCCCAACGGGAACGCAGGAAATTTGGGAAAAAAGGTAGTTTACGAAATAGTTGGATCAGGGGGATCACAATATGATATTTAGAGAGAAGAGGGGGAGGGTTAGGTGGATCTAGGTGTAAGGGAGGAGCATGCCCGTGCAACACATTCACATCAGAATGATATAGCTCAGACCCTCCCTAAAGGCAAAACCAAGATCGGTGATGTGCCAAATGAGCCAAGTCAAACCTTAGGCAGAGTGAGAGGGCCTCGAATTCAAACTGTACAGCCCAAAGAGCGAGCTCGGACGAACATGGGCTATGGTAATGAGAACACAGATCCAAATAGGGTCCGGGACAGGTTATGGGCCATGGAGACTCATGAGACTCGGGATGCCATTCCCATGCACATGCAACGTCTCGATCCTGTGGAGGGGTCGATGTAGAAGGGGGAGACAACCCGGGAGGTACAAGTCTGTCCTTGGAGAGGTACAAAAGGAAATGACTACTCCAGACTTCCCATAGACTGCATAATGGGGAAGGGTGATCAGGAAGGAGTACACCCGGACATTGGGGGCAATACGTGTGCTGCGAATATTGCTCTAGAGGAGTTTGTTCGAGAGAATCTGGGAATGGAGGTGGAAATAGACGAGGGCCAGGAGGGCATCTTGACACACGCCGGTCCCCATGCTGATGGCAGGTTCCAGTAAGGAATTCTTTCTACACAATTTCCATTATTATTTAATGAGGATTTTTGTGTGGAATTGTAGAGGAGCAGGTGATTGGAGATTCAAGCAAGATTTAGGTATGTTTACGCGGGAGTATAGACCGACTGTTGTGATTATCTTGGAGCCCAAGATTAGTGGTCACAATGTGGAGGTAATTTTGAGGGACTTTTCGGAATTTTCATCAGAAAGGGCGGAGGCACATGGGTTCTTAGGAGGCATCTGGGTATGTTGGAAGGCGAATGAGGTATCAGTGGGTAGCTTTAGACACCATCGACAAGTTTTACATTTCAAACTACGATGGGGTGGTTGATGGGAGTGCTGGGTTTTGCGGTTTACGCTAGTCTGAACGAGTTGATGAGGAGAGATCTTTGACTTAAACTTGAACAGTTCATAGTAGGGAGGACGGAAGACTGAGTAGTGTTGGGTGATTTTAATGAAATTGTGAACATTGAGGAGAAGATTGGAGGGGCTCCGTCTGACCCGGCTGTCTGTTATTGGCTCAGGGAAGTACTCAATTGTGAGCTAACATATTTGGGTAGCGTGGGGCCAAAATTCACTTAGAAAGGACCGAAAGTTGGAGGCTACGACAAGGTTTATAAGAGACTTGACCGAGTAGTCCGCTCTTCCGAGTGGCTAACCCACTTCTCAGATGCACTTGTGAAGGTTCTTCCTGTGGTGAAATCCGACCATCACCCTTTTTTACTGATGTTTCGGGAAACCTGAGAGCAGCAAGTGTTTAATCGACCTTTTCGTTTCATAGCTTCATGGCAACATCATCCGCAATTTAAGGACTTCCTGACTGCAAATTAGACAGAAGCATGAAATCTATTAAGCTGCTTGGATGGTCTTCAATCAAGTTTGCGTTGATGGAATAAGCAGGTCTTTGGTAATATATTCTGGAGGAAGAAGAAGATCCTGGCACGGCTAGGAGGAATCCAATGCAAATTACAAAATGGACACAATCCACACCTTCGTAAGCTTGAATTTGAGCTGGAGGAGGAGTTGGAAGTAGTTTTGAAGCAGGAGAAATCATTATGGAGTCAAAAGGCAAGAAGTGATTGGGTGCAACCGGGGGATTGTAACACCAAATATTTCCATGCAAAGGCAGTGATCAAAAGGAAAGCAATTCGGATTGAGGGTTTGAAAATGTCAAACAAATTATGGAGCTATAATGAGGCGGAGCCGTATGACTATGTCACTGGACACTTTTGGGACTTCTATCGCAAGCAGTATGTGGGTGAGCGGCCAAAGCTCCCTAATTATTTCCCGATGGTGGACAGGGAAGAGGGAGATCAGTAGAGTAGCGATTTCACAGAGGAGGAGGTATTAAGGGTGTTGTAGGATATGACACCTTTAAAGGCATCGAGACCGGATGGTTTTTACGTGATTTTCCACTAATCAAATTAGAAAATGGTTGGTAGGAAAATGGTGGATCTTTTCCGAGATATTCACAATGGGTGGGTTCCTGCGAGTACTATCAACAGGACATTTTTGGTGCTCATTCCAAAGATTGAACAACTGGAGACCATCCATAATTTTCGACCAATAAGCTTATGTAATGTATGTTACAAGATTCTCACCAAGACGGTTGCTAATCGGCTCAAGTCATTTATGTCTAAGTTGGTTGCACCAAATCAGTCGAGTTTTGTTCAGGGGAGACATATTCAGGATAATATAGTTGTTGCACAAGAGGTCATATACATTATGCATACCCTACGATGTAAGAAAGGCTTTGTTGCGGTAAAGGTTGATTTGGAAAAGGCGTACGATAGTCTGTCTTGGGAGTTTATTACGGATATTCTTTATGCTATAAATGTCCCGGACACTCTGAGAAACACAACTATGACATGTATTACATCGATCTTTATGCAAGTTTTATGGAATGGAGAGCCTACAGTTACGTTGAACATGGGTCGGGGAGTTCGCCAGGGGTGCCCTCTCTTACCATATTTATTTGTGCTGTGCATGGAGCGACTGGGTCATTTGATCCAGGCGGCGGTGTTAAAGGGAAGTTAGCACCCTATCTGAATTGGAAAGGAAGGTCCCATGGTCCCTTATTTGATGTTTGTGGATGATTTATTATTATTCATTGAAGTTGCGACTGATCAGATGTCACTGTTGATGTCCATAATGGATAGGTTTCGTGAGGCATCGGGCTGCAGATTAGTGCGAAAAAAATAGTGTTGTACTTCTCTCGGAATGTCATGGATGCAGATCGGGATGCAATCCAAAGCTTGAGTAATTTCACGATCACAGCAGGCCTAGGGCACTACATTGGTGTCCCTATCTTGCACTGTAGGGTCACTAAACGCACATATTACAGGATTGTGGAGAAGGTGAAGAGCTGTTGAGGGATGGTCTGCAAGGTGTCTGTCAATGGTAGGGGGTAACTCTTGTCAACTCAGTGATGCAAGCAATGTGGTCGTACATTATGTAATCGACCAGGGTGCCACAATGCGTCCTGGACGAAGTGGGGAGACTTTGCCGAGGATTTATTTGGGGTAGCTCTGAGAGAAGTGGCAAAATACATCTGGTGAGCTGGTCAATGATCACGTAGCCTCTAGCAGTTGGAGGGCTACGAGTTAGAAGACTTTGGGACATGAACGATGCGTATTTAGCAAAAATATGTTGAGATATGCTGCATGAGTGGGGGACTCTTTGGGCACAGGTGCTAGTAACCAAATATAATATAGGGGATGGTATAATACCGGACTTTATTCCCTGACGGAATTCCTCCTGGCTCTGGAAAGCTTTATGCTTTATGGCCAAGGATTTTAAGGGTAGTTGGTTGGACGATAAATGATGATGGCTCGATTAGGTTCTAGACCGATCATTGGCTTCCAACGCTAGGTCCGCTGGTAGCTCATATCTTAACAGTCGCTCCTGATGGGTTTGAGGATGGACCTGTCAATTCTTTTATTGATATAAAATGGTGGCTGGGACTGGTCTAGATTTTTTGGGGTTATCTCCACTACTGCTGCACTCCACATAGCAGCATTACCTACATCGAGTCCTGAACGAGGTCAAGACAGGCCTCGTTGGGCAGCCACGGTCAGTTCTCGGTGAAGTCAGCATATGAATGGCTTGTTTCGATTGCACAGGGCCAGGTGTAACTCTTATGGAAGGCAAGATGGCAATGGCAAGGACCCCAGACGATTTGACTATTTCTTTGGTTGACGACACATGGACGACTACTTACGAATGAAGCGCGAAATGCTCGTGCGTTGAGCATTACAAGCTATCGCACTCGATGCCATAGTGAGATTGAATCAGTACTTCATATCCTATGAGAATGTCCAAAAGCTCGGGGAATGTGGATGCAGTTCATTCCGGCCCAGCGCAGAAAGGCTTTTTTGCGGCTGCTCTGGACCAATGGTTGACGAGAAATCTCTTGAGAAACAAAGCTCAGAGTAATTAGGTGGCTTGGTCGGTACTCTTTGGTACTACTTGTTAAATTTTATGAAAGGATCGAAATCGTGAAATGTTTGGGAATTCAGGGAGTGCCGATGCGGTGAATGTAATTGGGATATTTAAAGTGGCCAGCTTATATGCCCATGGACACAACACTCGAGGCTGCGACATTACCCAGAGTAGCAGGACATGGAGAGAGATAGGCGAGACAAGCTCGAACCTTGGGTGGTACAAGTTAAATACGGATGGGGTGATGAAAGGGAACCCAGAAATAGCGGGAGCAGGGAACATTATTCAGGACGAATGCGGAGCATGGGTAGTAGGATTTTTGCATAACGTGGAATATACTACCTCTCTAGCAGCTGAGTTATGGGCGGTAAAGTCGGGTTTGGATGTTGCGTGGCAATATGGTGTGAGACAATTAGTTCTTGAGATTGACTCTCAAGTAGCAGTGCAACTACTGAGTTTAGACCATGATCAAGCAACGGGGAATGAAACGTTGGTGGGCGATATTCGGAGGATGTTGACAAGGGACTGGACGGTGGTAGTATGACATGTATATCGGGAAGGAAACTCTTGTATGGATTGGCTAGCTAGTCACGTGCTGAATTTTCTGGTTAGATGCTATAGGCTTGATGAGTGTCCGTCGGGTCTTGGTTATTATTTGTTTGGAGACACTCTTGGGGCCACCATACCTCGTCTTTGTACTTCATAATTTTTAATGCATTAGGTTGAGCCCCTCTTTTCACCAAAAAAAAGTTAATTGAACATGAAATAAAAGTTAAAACCTAATTACATCTTCAAACTTCAAAATGATAGTGATCAACTTCAATAGCGATGTAACCTCATCAATAATTATCACTTTTTAAAATTTCAGTTCTTATCATGTTTGCCTTTCCATATTATTTCGGAGTAATTGCTCCATAAACATATTGATTTTGGGAATTTTTTACAACCAAAGAATTGATAATCCTATTTTAAGATTAATTGATTAACAAACTCTAGTTAAAGTGATATTTTAACATCCTAAACTTAAATCCTTCTTTAAAGTACTTATCAAGTCTAAATAATATTAATATAAAGATTACTATAAGGGCACCAATTACCCAATTTACAACTTATGATAACAAAATTCAATTATAGCTAGCAACTTATATATACTTGTTTAGTAGAGATAAGAGTAATAGAAGAAGATGTGAGCTTGGTGAAAAAAAGAGGGATTTTTTGTTGTGATTTTTTATTTTCTTTTAAATAAAAATAAAAATAAAAATAAAAACATGTTTAAATGTTAATATTAATATAGTCATTTTTAGCATTCATAATAATTACATAGTAAATAAATTTAAAGATAAATTATTTTTAATTAAATAAATTTATTTTAATCTCATATATAATATTTGTTAAAAATTAATAATAAAAAATTATTTATAATTTAATATTTATTATATTTTTTTTAATTTTTAAATCAAAATTTATTTGAAATTAATATATTTAGAAGATATTTTAAATTTAATTATATTATATTTATTTTATTTAATTATAAAATGAAATTAAATTGCTAAGTAAAATTAAATTGTTCATAATTTTTATTAATAATTAAATTAAATTAGATGTATTCATTATATTATACAAAGTTATTCATAATTTTTATTAATAATTAATATATTAAACAATTAAATAATAAATTTAGTTGACAATAAATTTGAATATAACGAAATAGAAACAGAAAATAAAAACTACATTTTATGATTTTTATAATTTTTGAATACCGGAAGAAATCAAAATTAAAAATAGAAACTAAAAACTCAAATAAACATTTTTTGTTCATTAATTAAAAAATAAAAAATAAAAAATAAAAATAGAAATAAAAACAAAGAGGCTAATGTTTGATTGTGACAAGGAAAGGAAAAAAATTAAGGAATTGAAAAATAAAGATTCTTCATATATCAATAACCCAAACATAAAAAATACATAGAGAAATAATTGAATGGCAACCTCATTAAAAGACTATTCAATTATTATCATATGTTAAATATAGTACTTAACAAAAAAAATATAAAATGGCATAATATTTTTATTTCTCAATTATTAGAATATTAAAATGAGTTTGATACAATGAAATCTAAAAGACAATTATTGAATTAAAGTTTTTGTTCAAAATTCTATTAATTATAAGTAAAAATATAGAAATATAACTTAAATTTTCAAATTGAAATTACTAGGAAAAAGAAATTAGGATAATTTAATTTTATTAATTATTATAATTTTGGTTTCAAAGTTTGAAAAGTCAATAATTAAATAAAACTATAAAAAGTTCTCAAACCAAGGGAAAATGACTCGTCCCAAGAGAGCTTACAAAAGCACAAGCAAGAACGGCAACAGGCAATTCCGCAAGGGCACTAATTACCCAATTCACTCCACTTTTCCATGGAGCTGCTCTCCTTCTTCCACATCCCTTTCATCTCCCTGGTAATTGCCTTCATAGTCCTAAGGGCGTGTACAAAATCAAGAACCAGCAGCAGCTTCATTTCGACCAAGCTACCGCCAGGTCCATGGCGGCTACCAATAATAGGAAACCTACATCAGCTTGCAGGACATTTGCCCCACCACATCCTAGCACAATTAGCCCAGAAATATGGACCTATTATGCATCTTCAGCTTGGCGAAGTTTCCACCATTGTCATTTCTTCCGCAGAACTTGCAAAAGAAGTCATGAAGAATCAGGACTCCGTTTTTGCTACAAGGCCCTATGTATTTTGTATGAGTGTCTTAACTTATGGTTATAAAAACGTAGCTTTGGCACCGTATGGAGAGTACTGGAGACAACTGAAGAAGCTTTATATTTTGGAGCTACTAAGCGAAAAACGTGTTCAGCTGTTCAGATCGGTGAGGGGAGACGAGATATCAAACCTCGTGAAAACCGTTTCTTCCAAAGCAGAGTCATCGTCGATGATTAACCTGAGTAAGATGGCAACTGACTTGACACTTAACATCACTTCAAGGTCAGCCTTCGGTAAGATAAGGGAGGGGGAAGCAGTCGCAAGGATTATTAAAGGCATAGTGGAGATGACAGAAGGGTTTAGTTTTCTTGACGTTTTTCCTTCAATTAAGCCTCTGCACTTAATTACTAGAGAGAGGTCAAAGCTCTTACGAGTACAACGGGAAATAGACATCACATTTGAAAAGGTCATCAATGAATGTAGAATGAGAAAGGATTCGTCCACGGAAGCTGACAGAGAATACATTATCGATGCTCTTTTTGACGTTGAAGACCAAGGCACAATCACGCCCTTTTCACAAGACCACATTAAAGCAATTATGCTGGTAAATAAATTATTCGATACCTTATGCTGTTTTGTTATATTTCTAATTTTGTTTCTGTTTCCTGTTTGCTTTTATTTATTTTCTAACACACATCCTAGAATTTTGTAACGTCGGAAGTTATTAACACACCCTGGAACTATTAAGCTGATTATTAGAAAATGCACAAATTGAAGATTTTGATGGTAAAGATATAGAAAAGAAAAAGATCTTATTAAATAAAAAGAATGTACAAGAGTACAAAGGTTAAGTACTATTTCAAAATAGGAAACTGTTGAACCATTACTTGAAATGACTTTAAAATTTCATATAGAAAAAACTTTCTTAAACAATTAATTATTTTATTGTATTTTTGCAGTATTTATTTATCTAATTTAGTATGACATTTACCATAATTTTCTTTTGAAATATTCAATTATACAAAGTAGTAATATTATTTTTGAGTACATTAGAAAATAAAGGGTATACAAACATCTATACAAATTTTGCTAAAAATCGATATGGATTAATGTTTCTTTTTTATATTATAGATATTTTTTGAAAAATCAAAATTTTCATTACTATAGACAAAGTTATAACAACATTACAATGATTACTATGTTATTAGGCTATATACAAGCATTAGAGCTAAATATACAAAAAAGATGCTACTTCCAAGGAATAAGTCAAAATGAGCAACATATCAAGTTAAAATTGCAATCGAGTTCTCACGTCAGGAGAAAGTGAGTGATGCAAATTGTGTGTAAAAACAACTGCTCGAATCTAATTAACAATTTTGTCAACTAGTTGATATTTGTCCACTTCTGCACTGGTAAATCTCCTACTATTTCTTTCATTCCAGATAGTATATATGGTGGTGGTGAAAGCTACTTTATAGAGTATAGCATTTGACACTCCTTACATTGAGCTACGAATAACCCAGCTCAAAGTATTTTCCCAATCGTATGTATAATTATTTCTTGGAAGCATATGCAAAATCCTACTCCATATAGCTTTCGAGAATGTACAAAGGAAGAAAAGATGGTCACAATCTTCTACTTCCATCTTATAAAGTACACATAGGTCATTAACAATTCCTTGCCATTGGCTCAGGGTCTTGAGTCTATTATTGATAGCGAGCAATGTAATGAAGGATGCTTTAGGATTCAAAGATTGCTTCCAGAGTAGATTGTACCAAGGAACCTCATTTGAGTAGGATGATAATGACATGAATTATTAGTAAACTTACCACTTGGGTGAAGAGTCCAAGTGATAACATCTTCATTCTCCACATCTTGAAGTTGAGGGAAAAGATTCATTAGAAAGTCAAAACCTCTAAAATTCCCCCTCCATGTACCATTTCTGATCAAGTTGGAAACTTTAAGATTCAAAGGAATTATATTTTTCAAATGTAGAACCTCCAGATTATGGATAAGAGGGCTAGAATCGAATTGATTATCAAACCAAAGCCAAGTCTTTTCACCGTTACCAATCCAATGTTTAATGCAAGGATAAATAAGGCCTCTCTGACCCATTATTTGTGTAAGAACCCAAGAGAACTCCCTTGTAAAAGTGGCTTGCCAGAAATTGGAGTTTTTGATATGATACTCATGGATCCATTTGGTCCGAAGAGCCTGTTTATCTATGTAGAGCCTTCAAATTCTCTTGCATATTAGGATCTTTTGCATGATTGTAATAGAAATTATTCTTAATCCTCCAAACTTCTTAGGGATAGTAACCTCACTCCATTTAATCTTTGCCTTCTTAGCATTCTCTTCTCTACTTGACCATAGGAATGCTTTCACGATTATCTCTATCTCGTTTATAACCTTCATAGGCAGAGCGATATGGGCAGTCTAGTGCCAATATAAACTGCTTAAGATAGAGATAATAACAGTAAGTCTAGTAGCGTAAAAAGAAATCGATTTTGCCAAGCTTGGATTCTAGATTTAATCCTTTTTAAGAGAGGCAAACAATCATGATATTTCTGCTTGGAAGAGGTTATTGGAACACCTAAGTAGCATAAAGGAGTTGAATGAACATTAAGGCCAGTTACACTTCTTACTTCATCCATATTCCTGACTTCTGTAGATATGTATATGCTACTTTTCTCAATGTTGGGTTTTAGACCAGATCATTTCTCAAATACATTTAGAGCATTCATCAAGATTGTGAAAGAATATGGATCAGTCCCAGACATAAGCATGATATCATCCGCATACATTAGATGAGTCAAGTTGATCAAACTGCACTTATAATGAAATTGGAATCTTCGGTAACATGAGATTAACTTGTTTAACAATCTTGACAAGCCTTTCGTTACAAAAGTAAATAGACAGGGAGATAGGGATCTCCCTGTCAGATCCCCTTAGTAGTTTTAAAAGGTTTGGTTGAGATACCATTCACAAACACACTTAGTAAGGGGGGTTTGAATACATTTCATTATTCAAGTAACAAATCGTGGAGGTAACTGTAAAGCATCAAGACATATATGTGTAAACCTCCAACTAACCGTATCAAAAACTTTGAAGAAGTCGATTTTAAGTAGACAACTTCTGAGAATTTTACCTGAGTTATGATCCTTCAACAATTCTTATAGGAGAAGAATATTATCTCCTATGTTTCTGTTAATCGTGAAGGCCCTTTGTGCGAAATTAATGTTTCCTGAGATAGCCACTTTAAGCCTTTGCTAGAAGTTTGGAAATTATTTTATAAACTATGTTGCTGTAGGAAATAGGTCTAAAGTCATTCATCGTCCACGAGGATTGCTTTTTGGGTACGAAGAATATGTAAGTATGGTTTATTTCTTGGAGCATTTTGGATGAGGCAAAGAATTCTAAGACTACCTCAATGAAGAGCTCGCCTGTAATATCCCAAGTTTTCTAAAAAAAGAGAACAATAAACCCATCAGGCCTAGGCAATTTAGAAAGATGGAGGCTGAATAATACTCTCTTGATGACATGTTCAATGAACGGAGAGACCATATATTCCTTGATTTCTTGATCAATAGTACAATCAAAGAGCTGCAAAGCATTGAGACTAGGCTCAGTTGTATCAACAGTAACCGTTAGTTGCATAAAGTGGGATCTGGCAAGCTCTTGCAAGTTATGTAGATCAATATATTCATTGCCATCCCTATTTTGAAGGGCCAATATTTTATTGATATTTCTCTTAGCTAGTAAAGAAGAATGGAAGAATTTCGTGTTAGAGTCCCTTTCTTTCAACCAATGAATCCTAGCCTTTTGTTTAACTCAAGACTAAGAGCATTTTGAAACTCTTGTGTTCTTTGTTTTTCAACATGTCTATATTTAGTATTACGAGGGGAATCATAGTAGTTTTTTTGTGCTTGAATCAATCTACCTTTAATGGTGCTTAGATTTTGGATCAATCTCACATTTAAGTTTGTTATACAATTGATGATTTTCTTTAATCAGTTTACATTTTTTGGTTAATTATACCATAGTTTCCTTAATATATTCTTTTTTTTAAACACAGTTTAAAGATTTATTTGATTCAATAAATAATGAAATAAGGAATTCTGTCACTACTTAACCCTTTTTATATTTATTTTGCTTAGCAAAATCAAATAGTGATACAAAATTGCTGCACATTACAACACTTCAATTAAAAAAGGTGTGTATGACATTAGACAGGAATGATGGTTCCCTGAGTGTTTGCCTTGGAATTATACCGGCGCCAGATTTTCTAACTTTTCATATTGTTGATAGGATGTTAAAAGCATCTTTTGGCTTGTGTGACATGTATTCCTAGTAGATGGAGTGACACCATAAATATTAAATAATAACAACGCAAATCTCAAGAAAACAAGATGACTACTTCGGTACTTCCTCCATTTCTGCACTTACAGAGGCCATGTGAATATGATTTTAAGTTTTTACTTATTCCTAACTTATTTGGGATGAAGTAATTTGTTATGTAGATCTTATAATTTGATAATTTAAATATGTTTGGTAGGATTGGAAATAATGGCAAGGAAGTCACTTTGGAATTATTTCTTTTAGTAAAAAAGATAAATAGTATTTTCACTTAAACTTTTAGAATCATTTTATTTTACTTATAACTATAGTTTAAGTATACACTACTGTCACTTGGGTATAATATTTGTTTTGAAATTGCTAGAGGGAATTTTGTAAAGCTTATGAAGAAACTTAGGAGTTTTGATTTTGAATCCCTCACAAGCTAGAAAAAGATATTAATAAGTTCAAACACTATTTTCAGCTCAAGGTCATTACTTTTAAGGAAGAGAAAAATTGGAAGGATAACATTAAATAAAAATATTTATATTTTTTAATATTTACTTAATCAAATATTTGTTCACAAAACTATAGTTTAGCGTGACTAATTTTAATTTTATTTCATAGTGTGAGTTTTTATTGTTTATTCGAGCCATTTATCAATTAATGTTTTAAGCTTTATTATAGTCATGCATTAAAAGGTTCACACGTAAGTTAGTGCCTAAAGATTTGTTTATGTAGACAAATATTACCTAAAAGATAATAACAGTTGATAGAGTTTGCTTGCAAAAAGAACAAAATAGAAAGGAGTTTCGCCCCATCGATTTATCAGTCATGACTAGCAAAAGCTTATATAACTTAACTGTAGACCAAAATAAATACAAAATCAGATGTCCAGTAGAAAAAAAAAATATTTATTAAGTTTTCTAACATACAATACTGTTTGCTTCTTTATGAGATTGTCTAATTTCAGGATATTTTCGGTGGTGGAATTGATACTTCTTCTGTAGTCTTACAATGGGCGATGTCAGAAATGCTTAAAAATCCAAGAACAATGGAAAGAGCACAAGAAGAGATTAGGGAAGTCTTTGACAAAGTAGGAAAAGTTGACGAATCAAATCTGCATCAATTGAAGTATTTGAAATCAGTAATCAAAGAAACATTAAGATTACACCCTCCTCTTCCTTTACTTCTACCAAGGGAAAACAGAGAAAAAGTGGAGATCAATGGATATGAAATACCTATTAAAACTAGGATTATCGTCAACGCCTATGCAATTGGAAGAGATCCCAATTATTGGACTGAAGCAGAGAGGTTTTGTCCAGAGAGATTCCTTGATAGTGCAGTTGATTACAGGGGTACAGATTTTGAGTTTATCCCTTTTGGAGCTGGAAGGAGGATTTGTCCCGGAATACAAACAGGTATAGCCATTGTTGAACTTGCACTTGCAAATTTGCTGTATCATTTTGATTGGAAGCTGCCTAATGGATTGAACTCAGAAAATCTTGACATGTCTGAAGCTCATGGCCTTACAGCCCATAGAAAAAGTGACCTCTGCTTAGTTCCTAGTTTACATTATCTTTAGCTTATTGGGGGAGAAACCTGGATTATGAAGGTTTTTGTCAAACGCCGTCTTGAAGTGCGTAAAATATTATGGTAATCATTAACTATCTTTCTTTTACTACTGTTTACCGTCCTTAGCTTGTTGGAGAAAATCTTTGTTTGAAGCCATAAAAGTTATGGATGTACTAGAATTATGAATCAAATTATGCACATATTGCTTCGATTTATCACCAATATTTCCACAGCTGACATTGTTTGTAAGTTAAAAGGATAATATTCAAAGGATTAAATCAAAATAAAAAATTCTTTAAAAATATATGAATATATAATTTAGATATATATTTTTAAATTTATATAATCTAATTTATCGATCTAAATTGATGGCGTGAGAGCAAATGTGAACTACTAGCTAGCTGATTAAATTTCTCTCTTTTATTTTCTTACTTCTTTTTATTCTTTTGCCTTTGGTTTATTTGATTGGTCGGTTCTTGGTTGGCTTCTTTATTTAGACTCTTGCCAATATTACTAAGGCAACTAATTCAACGTTGGATTTTGCGTTTATTAGCTAGTTTGATGATGACCTTGTTTAATAAAAACGAAGTAGTTTTAACATCCTAGATTGCAAAAAAATCTGATCCATTGTCATCCCTATAACGGAGGACAAAGACAAAGATACTGTAACAGTCTATCTCTATTTTATATTTATGAGTACTCTATTCTTTGAGGGATGAGTTTTAAAATTTTGTGTAAATTTCCTATTTTATATTTAACAATAACCTTGAACTTTAATTTTAAAAGGTATCCTTGAATTTTATTTTTTCTATTCGGCAAGACTCTATTTTGGATGTTGTTACAATCATCTTTCTTAATTCCTGTTGTTGATCCTACCATTAATACGATATAACAAAGAAGCTCCACAATCCAAGGATATAGATATGATCTTCTTCATCCTTTAAATACTTGAATATAGACAATAATTAGAATAACTAGAAATAACTCAAGAAAGTAAATCTATATTTAACCAAGGGTATAAATGTGATCATATGGACTACATACTTAAAGATAGAGATGACAAAAAAGATTAAATTTAATTGGTTCGAATATTTTAAATTGATCTAAATTTAATTAAATATTTTTAATATAAATAATTTTAAAAGATCAAATCATTCCAATAAGAAGTAAACAAGTTAAATTATATTTGATTGAATCCAAACTTTTAAGTATTCCAACTTGAATTTTTCCGACTCTAAGGGAGGAGAGGGCCTACCCATTGCTAACTCTATCGACGCCATCCACATAGATAGGGACTCCCTTTGGGGCTCCCATTATGTGCCCTGTGCTGCTATTCTCTTTGCAATATAGTTACAGCACTTTGATTGGCAAAGTGTCAAACAACTGGCAATTCACAGAAGCTCATTTCCTTCATTAATGAATTGGACGCCTTTTCTCAATAACCAAACTAAATATTCTCATCTCATCATTTCAGCAATCTCTGATGTGGATGAAGTAGCAGGGCCTCCTTGCGTCTGCCTAGTGTTGTAGGAATTGCAACTCGGGCATTTGAGGCCCAGAATGTGGAATTGAACTTGAGAGCTTGTGCCACAATCATTGCACAATATCCACACCTGTTCATTCACCGTAAGAAAATTTTGATCCAAAAAATGAAGTAAAAGCAGCTGGTGGAAGAGTAAAGGAACGTAAATGAATTCGACCATTTACCCTCTTGTTTTGGTATATGTCAGGCATTGGAGTTGCAACGATCTGCATTGTAAATTTTGATCATATGGTAACAATCTGAGAAACAAAAAGGGGAAATTTTGTACAATTATATGTTGGTACCTCTTGATCAAGCTTTCTCCAAAAATTTGACATGTCACAAATAGATTTAGAGCAAACTGGACACGAATAACTGCAAAAAATCAAGTAATATATGAGCCAACCATTAGCCTGGAATTGCCAAAAGAGGAACATGATATGATGTTGATTCTTGTCAAAATGAGTCAAGGACTCAATTAAAAAGAAACTCAAAATACAATATATTGATTGTAATATTTTACAAACAACATTGACACAAACTCTCCAATCATTCACGCACACAACTCACTTTGCACTCCTCACTTTCACTCGTTAATGCTGCTTGCACACTCGCATGTTACTCACACACACACTCATGCTCCTTTTATACCTTAAGTCGGTTAACAACCGACTTTAAGACCTTCTATAATATTCTAGATATTATTCTAGAATATTATGGAAGATTTGTATAATAAAATATTATTTATGTATATAGGACAATATGACAATATGAAGACTATAGAGAGATGTCAATGACCTCTTAACTCTCCCCCTCACCGACTGCTCTCTTGTTTTTGAAGTCATACCAAATTGCCTTTTGAATTCTTCAAATTTTGTTTTGTTAATTCCTTTGGTAAATAAGTCTGCAACTTGATCTTCTGTCTTTCCATATTTTATCTCGATTTGTCCTTATAGCACTTTTTTTCTAACAAAGTGATAGTGTAACTCTACGTGCTTGGTTCTTGCATGAAATACCAAATTTTCCGCTAGACGTATTGCTAATTGATTATCACAATATAGCTCCATTAGATATTCCATTGATTGATGGAGATCTACCATTAGTTGTTTTATCCATTCACTTTCTTGTGCAACCATTGCTGCTATATGGTACTCAGCCTCAGTAATTGATAAAGCAACTGTTGGTTGTCTTTTGCTGCACCAGGAGATTGCTCCACACGTTCAAGTTTGAACATATATCTAGTGGTTGATCTTCGAGTATCATGGTCTCCAGCATAGTCGGCATCACAATATCCCACTACCTTACATGTGCTTCCCTTTTTATATAGTAGTCTTACGTCCGTAGTTCCTTTGATATACTTGAGTATGCGTCGGACTACATCTAAATGACGTTTTCTTGGATTTTCTATGAATCGACTAGCCACTCCAACAACAAATGCTATGTCAGGCCGTGTTATTGTAAGATAAATCAAGCTTTCCACAAGTTGTCGATACGTTGTTGGATCTTCTAACTCACGACCTTCTTCTGAACAAAGTTTAGTATTCACCTTCATTGGGGTGGAAATTGGTTTGTAGTTAAGCATTCCAAACTTATGCAACGTCTTTAGAATACTTTTCTTGGCATAAGAATAATCCTTCTTTGACTCGTTCTACTTCAAGTCTAAGGAAATGCTTCAACTCACCAAGTTCCTTCATTTGGAAGTGCACTGAGAGATTACTTCGAATCTATTGAACTTCTTTTTCATTATCACCAGTAATGATAAGATAATCCATGTAGATAAGCATTATTGCCAACTTTCCATTCTCATTTTTCACGAACAAGCTTGAGTCTGTTAAAGCTATAGTGTATCCACTTTGTATTAAGAATTCAGCAATCTTACCCTACTATGCCCTTAGCGCTTGCTTTAACCCATAAAAGGCCTTCTTTAGTTTACATACATAGCCTGCATGAGCTTTGTCTTCAAATCCTTGAGGCTGCTCCATATATACTTCTCTGTTTAGTTCTCCATGCAAGCAGGCATTCTTTACATCCATTTGTCAAAGTTTCCAAGATTTATTAGCTACAAGGGCGAGTAGGAGACATACCATTGTAATTTTTGCTACCGGACTAAACGTTTCATCATAGTCTAGTCCGTACTCCTGAGAAAATCCCTGTGTAACTAATCGATATTTGTATCTTTCGATTGTTCTGTCAAGTCATCTCTTTAACTTGAAAATCCACTTGCAAGAAATTGGTCGTGCATTCTTGGGTTGTGGTACTAAGTCCCAAGTTTGATTATCTCTTAATGCTTAAATTTCTTCATCCATTGCTTTCTTACAGTCTAAGCTTTGTGATGCTTCAATATAACTTGTTGGCTCAACTACTTCATTTTTCTTCTGTTAGTGCTGCATTTGCATACTTGGGATTCGACCTTCTTTTCCTAATTGACCTGCGTAAAGACTGTTGAAGAACTCCTTGTTCTTTTGACTCTTCTAATTGACTTGATATTTGTTGGAAAACCGAAAATATTGCTGGGAGCAATTAAACGTACAGCTGTAAATTAGTTAATTAGCTATCAATCTTTGTATTTTAGGAAAGTTAGCTGTCAATGATTATCTGATTTCTAGAAATCAGATATATTCCTTAAATCAGTGATTATGTTCCTGATTTGAAGGTAATCAATAATTTAGTCTCTGATTTGAAGAGATATTCTGTACATGCTGTAAAGTCTATTTATAGACGATTAATGAAAGAAAAAAAAACTCTAGAACCCTTTTTTCAAGTGAAGATAAAAATATTCATCTAAGGCTTAAAGTCAAACAAAAATAAAATGAAAAGAAGAAAAGCCTGTACCTGTACATACTGCAGACACATAGAATGAAAAGTTAAAACTCTCCGTACAAAAAAACCTGAGATAATCAATAGGATATATTTGTGCTTCCAATTTCAACATTCTTCAACTTGGTGATCCAACTTTCTAATTTTTTCCTCTTGGTTAAATCTAAAGTAGTTGACATTTTCTAAATTTACTACCATGTTTATATGATAATTATGGAATAATTCATACTATGCCCAAGAGATCAAGTTTTATTTTAGATCCACAAGTCTCCTTTGTTGTATTTATTTATGATCTTAAGTCTTTAATTTGGCCATACCATCTCCTCTAATACATATACAAGAGACAGATAGGCATGGAGAAATAGAAACAGAGGAGATGAACGAAACAAAGACAATGTGTCACCGTTATAGACATGTATCAATTAGCTAGATTGGCAAGCTCAAGGCTTCTTTTCTATTTTAATCCTTGACTTCACAAACTTTTGAGATCTTTTAGAATGAGAATAAATAAACATTTACAACATATTGTTTATAGACGTCTTACAATGTCAATTTTCTTTTCCTTTCTTGCATCTTTTTTATCTTTTGACTTGGTGAGTTTTAAACTACAGAATGAACAGTGCTGTTAATTCTGATCCATAACGAGTATATCTTTCATATATTGTTTTTGTTTATTCAAAGTAGCTTGAGCAATGAGTTCAAGTAAATACTCTACATAGAGGTAAAATAAGTAAAGAAAATTAGCCAATTATATTTACAAGGAAAACCAAATTAAAGATTCCATCTACTTTTCATTTCAGAAGAAGATAGAGTCAACTGAATTTTTTTTGCAATTAAAGCAAATCTAATATAGTTGATGATCCTGCAGCTAAAAATAGTAGAAGTAAATGTCTATTTGTGGAGAATTGCATTTGGCTCATTGATCTCGACACCAACAGCTCACTTGGTGACATTCCAAACGTTATCAGTACGGCCATGGTAGAACTTATGAGGCATGCCCTTGTGAACGGTGCCATTAACCTTGATATCGACATAGTCGTTGATCTTGTAGGTCCTGAGATACGTAGCCAAAGGGATATAACACTTTGTCCTAAAGCGTCCGGTGAATGTATCTCTAGTTTTCTTGTGAAATCTGTATGACAGACGTCTTATATGCTACATTAAGCCTACTCTTCTAGAAATTGCAGGTATGAAATATGTAGCTTTCACAATCATCACCAAATACTTCATTAATCAAATTCTAGGTATTAAAGATATACCATTTTACAACCTAAGGATTACCGATTGATAAGATAAACGTCAAAATTTATTATACCTCAGATGCCTATAATCTCAATGCACTTTCAAACTCCTTTTGCTACTATTTCCTTGCCTTTTTTACTATTTATTGACCCTTAGTGCTAAGATGATTGCAGTCCTAACGCAGATACAAACTATTCTTGTTGTTATTTCATTGTCTTTTTTGCTATTTATTGATAACTATTGATGAATTATGTTTCTCTTGTATTTTGCCTTGTAATGCCGATCTCTTGTTCTCATTTTATTTGTTCAGTTAAAAATTTCTTTTTAATTCATATACTTATTGGTTTTTTTTACCTTGGTCAGAAATTTCTTTTTAAATTTTCATTGATTTACTTTAATTTATATCAAATTTTATAGTTGCTATATTCTTTACTAAAATATTATAATAGAATTTACTTGATCTGTTTGGATTATCAATTATTCCTTTCTACTTTTGTTAATCCAATTTAAATATTCACCTATTGTATATTTTCCTTTTTTCCCTTACAAAATTTTGTCCTGCATCATACATTTCCAATTTTCCCTTCAAATTATAACTTTACAACATTTGTTTATATATCTTATATAGCATTATGTCCCCATACTAAGGGTTATAACCTCAATTTCAATAATGGGGAGAATGGCAATGAGAGAGTTAGAGGAAATTTGCATTTCATGCTCAGCGGAATGTCAGCATACATGCATGTGAATTTGAGTCTTTGCACACATGAAAATAATT
>JANZXP010000195.1:4183217-4194460 GCA_027576715.1 Erythroxylum flavicans | reverse complement strand
TTATCTCAACTCATACCTAGATCACTCTTTCCACTTTCTCTACTTCTCATTTTCAACAACATCACATTTAAAAACAAACATGCCCAGAAGTTGTCAATGAATGCATGTACACTTATTTTTGTGCAAATATTCAATATTCATATGCATATATGCTAACATTATGCATGAGTAAGAAAAATGCATTTCCTTAATCTCTCTTTAAGCTTACATGCATTGAAATTTTTGGTCCATTAATATAGGGACGGGATGTTACATGCAACATCCACTAGGACTCATTTAAGAGCAAACGTCATAATTTCTTATATGGATTACAATCTAAGTATAAAGTTTAATACTTTCGAATGAAGAATAAGCATAACTTCTATAATAATATGTAAATACACTCATAAACCTTTAGACATAAAAGAAACATCCATTAAGCCATCATTCAAAGTACGCATTATATATATATAGAATATCATGGTAGAAAATCATTCATCACCTTTAATATCCAAAAGATGATTTCTTATTATGTATACACATATAATACCAAGTACTACATTTATGCATCATCATCACTCATATAAAATAGCATGTATCTTTTGTAGTAAGTATGAACATGTTAATAGATTTTATTTTCTAAAAAAAGAATGGCAAGCAAACCTTTGAAAGTGTATGTTGGAAAAAGGAGTCTAACAATTAAGGATCCAAGCTCATTTAGGGTACCTAAAACATATTAATTGCCTTAATTCATAAGGCACTTACAAAAGAAAGAGTAAGTTGTATGTATTATAGATGGTAGTTATTAAATTGAGTATTGTTTTTAAAGAGTTTATGCTTTTATCGTGATGAATATAATTTTCTTGCCTTCAAGAATTCTTAAAAATGTTGATATAGGATGTCGAGAAATTAGCCTTAAAGAACAATAATACTCATCAAAGACCCTTAAAAAGAGCCAATTATTGAACCAAGTTAGAGAGAGGAAAGAAATGAGACGTTTTCAAGGATTAAAAATTTAGGAAGGATCTTTATTCAAAAATTCATGCATAATGTTAAACAAAATGTAATTATTAGTTCATGATTTAGAAATATCTAACATCTTGTATTCATGTGTCAATTTGAGTTTAAATCTTTAGTGATGAATGTTTAAGTTTGTGCTATAAATGAGAAATTGAACAATTCTTTAGTATAGTATAGACCTTATCACTTAAATTTAGAGATTATGTACCAAATGAGGATATTGAGTTAGAACTTAAGACACACAACATCAATTGGCTAATACTTTCATTAAAACTAAAAGTGAGGATAACTTTTGCACAACTAAGAGATAATTGGACAAGATTGATGAAAATTCTATGTGATTAATGTCTTTTTTAATGCTTATAATTGACCCTGATTGGTATTTCTATGATTTTCTATGTGTTTTGATGTCTTATTTTGTTGATTTGTAATTCCTTAAGTCATATTAGAGGACCACTATCATAGTGTGGTTAACCAGTGTTCTTAAAAATCATCTTTTTTTAATTTTTCTAGTGATTTTGTACTTTGGGTAAAGCTATATGATTGATCAGGCTTCGCAGTTTAAGCTCTCCTCCACCTGTTTTCTTTTACTTTTCATCTTGTTTCTTTATATCTTCCACGATCATAGATAACTCACTCTCTTTTTTGAAAAATACCATCCTTATTTTATAAAAATATTGTTTAATTGCATCAAATTAAAAAATTATCTTTATTAGGTTTCAAATTAAGGATTTTCAAATTTTTTCTTAATTAAGAGTTACCTTTTCAAATTGATTATTCTATAGTTAAATTTTAAAAGGAGTCAAAATGATTTCCCTTTTAATTATATCAATATATCTTTGATATTTTGAATTTTTGCATTTTGGCACTGCTTTCATATTATTTTGTGAAATTTTTATGAAATTTAAAGATTATGCATTTTTTTTAAATTGATGGTTGGATATTACAATTATGTTTATAAATTTTACAATTCCAACATTTTTTTCAAAACCTGCGATTTTTTGCTTTAATTGGAAATTTCAACTTAGGAATAATATCGAAATTGGAGAATTTTCAAAATTAAATATAATTAGGAATATTTCTATAAAAATTTACCTTTTTATCCTTTAAATGTCTGGCAACACTTTGTATTGAGAAATTTTTTCAATCTTGATCAAATTAGTTTTGATTTTTTAACCAAGTTAGCTTGATGTATGGCACTTTATATTTTACATTTTTAGATAACTCATTTCTTTTTCATGACTCCAGAAAGGGGAAGAAAATTTGGTGATACTAAATTTAGGAGGAGTAATGACATTCAGGAGGAATAACTTTTGTCTATGTAGACACACACACACACACACACACACACACACACAGATATATATATATATATATATATATATATATAATTGAGAAATTTCTTTTATCTATATTTATGGATATTTCTTTGAATATGGGGAATTAATTATTATCTTAATATGGAAAATTGTTTATGTGCTTAATTATATTATTAGTCTCTAATATCACAGATATTTTATCATCATAAAAAGGGAGAAATTATTGAAACATGGGAGGTTCCAATCAATATTTTGATGATACAAAAATATAATTACTACTAATGAGTTTATTTATTTTTACAAGAAGAAAAAGGAAAACAAGATGTAGTTATAAACTTAAGAAGATAATTCATGAAGTTAATAAAGAAAAGCTGAAATTTACAACCTTCAGAATAAATATCAAATTAAGAAAAAAAAGATTAAGACAGCAAGTCAATTCTTTATTCTTTAATGTTAATTGTAATCTCATTTAGTCACTTTGATGACACCATGTATAAATACTTTACATCGCTTCGTTGCAAGTATCTTTTCATTGATCAAGAGACACTGATTTTAAAAAAAATCCTCTTGATCTTTCAAACACTCTTTGAGGTTCTTTTTGAAATTTTTGTAATTATAATTTCATTAAAATTTTAATTTTAAGCATTTAAAGTTGTTAAAAATCATATTTTTAGAGGAATTAGTCAACTGATATAGGTTAGTAGTCGACCAATGTAAGTTAAATGTTCAATAGGTGAGTTTGTTGGCATATCGGTCGACCAATATAGTGATATAGTTGACCAATGTTTTGTAAAGGACTCATTAGTTCACCAATATGATTAAGAGGTTGACCAATATGAAAGCGATAATAATATTTTGTATAGTGAATGCACATTGATCAATAAATATAACACAGCGATCAACCAATATAGTTTAAACTTATAGCTAGAGTTTTTGTTGACACATTAGTTAATAAATTTAGGTGTGTGTTCAACCAATATCCCTTTAGCATATATATTGGTCGACCAATTTGCCCTAGTGGTCGACCAATGTCTTAATGGCTTATGAATATGTGAATTTAATTCACACTGGTACTGGTCCACTAGTATGCTATACTGGACGATTAGTGTTCTATAACTAGTTGTTATAATGGCTAATTCTTGGATCCAACGGGTATTAGGGGTCCTAAGACACTATATAATTATTTTTTCTCATTTGTTCTTGCATAAAGAAGCATTTGGGTGCCTTTTATACATGTTTCTAGGTGTTTATCAAACAAATGAGTACCATTATCTCATATTTGTGTAAATAAACCTTTTTAGATTTATCAAAGTGATGAAATGAGATATCTCGAGTTGCAAATTTTTGCTAGGGTATTATATTATTGTTCTTGTGGGTTTTACAAGTTGTATTGAGGTTTCTATTCACCTTAAAGCAAGATTGCAAAAGAGTTCTTTTTTTAAAGAAAAGTGATATGTCATAATTTTATCTAATTTTTAGCGTTCATATCTTCCATAATATTATCTTAATATGTGCAAACTCAATATTTTATAAGAAAAATATTGGCCCTTAATTCAAATTTGAAAGTTTTAAATAACAAAGCAATATCACCATTATTCAAAAGGGAATCAAGAAAATTTAGGTTGACAAAACGATTTATTTTAAAGATTTGAATCAGATTATTGGAATCAATTGAAATATGGAAAAACAATCTGGTGTGATCTTAGTCATGCGCACATAAAGTGGAAATTGCAATTTCCAAACTTTGAATCTGCAAGGGGAAAACATGTTAAAAGTTGTTTAAAACTTATCCTAGCCAATTTGGGTGAAAAATTAGGGAAGATATGATTTATGGGATCCAAAGATTCACAGCGACAAGATTTTCATATAAGATTTAAGTGGTTATAAATAGAGCTAAGGGAAATAAGTAAAGTATCCAAGTTTTTTAGCTACAATTTTCAGCCTTTCACAAAATCCTTTTCCCTCTCTTTAGTAGATGTTAGAATATTCTTTCTTTATTAGATGTTAGTAGTAGCTAGGTAATTTTCTTTATCTTAGTTGAAGGAATTGGAAGCCTTTTGGAACTTTGAAGATTGTATAAATGTTGTTTTTCACCTTGAAAGAGGATTTATAATAGAATTCTACGAAGAGTTTTCAGAGTAGATATAGGCAGTAGTTATTTCTGAACCTATAAGTCAGTTTGCATTCTTTATTTCCTGTTATATATATATATATATCACCCCCTCTTAGGTGTCATTAACGACTATCAGGAAGTTTTCTAGAGGTTTTAGTTTTAATGCATTATCAAAGGATACAACGAAGCAAATAATTGATATAAAATTTAACAATTTGTCTGAAACACTAATTAACTCAATTCCTTATAGGGTTTATTGAATTTTATAAGTTTAGTTAGAGAGTGTTTTCACTTTATTTAATTATTAATACTTTTTAAAATAAAAACCATATACTATTATTTATTTACAGCAACCATTGTTATATCTATTAATTTATAGATAGTATTTGTTTACTAAAATATATAACAATTTTACCTCTTTCTTGTTATATATATATGTGTGTGTGTGTGTGTTATATATATGTCGTACTTAACATATTTGTAAATAATTATGTATAAATATAACGATTAAGATCAAATGTGTGATTTGCATTTCAATGTTATACAAAAGGTCTAACTAAGCTCCTATTGTTATCTCTGGTATAACTTTGCACCCTAAAATTACTAAAATATTACTCATTACACCCTAAAAAAGGTGCAAAAGTAGTAATAGAGATAATTTTAAAAGCGTATTTAGACCTTTTGTGAAACGTTAAGGTGAAAATCGGACGCTTTTCCAATGTTTAAGAAAACATCTTTAAGATTATATTAACATTTGGTAGGTCCAAATTGCCTAGTTATGATATCATATAGGCTAAATTGATGATCCATATACTAGAAACTACCAAAAACTTAATTCTATAAGGATTTATGATGCTACTAGTACTATTTTGAAAATGTTAAGGTGTAATGTGATACCATAGATAGTAGGGACTAAGATGTTTTTATGAATCATTAGGAAGCAATTTGAACTTTTTTAAATGATTAATTATTGGTAAATTATTTTATAGATGATGATCGTAAACTTTGTGACCTTTTAATTCTATAAATAATTAAGAAAACAATTAAAGTTTCTATTTAGAGGATGCATCAGATTAATTAAAAATGATACCAATCATATACTAAATATATCATTATAGAAACTATGTGTTTGAGGAAAATAACCACTGTATCCATGATGAATATTGTCATAGAATTTAATAGAGGTGAAAACTTGAATGGTGATAATATAGAATTTGAAGTACAAAAATCCATTATGTATTAAAAGAGCAAAAGGCTCTTGCCTCACTATATAAAATCATGACAATTTCTAGGAAATATATTATAACTCAATATAGGAAAATTGTAAGGCATATGACTTGTGTAAAAAAGGAAAATTCCCTAGCTCACATAGTATTGATGATGATGTTCAACATCAGTTACACACTATAGTAGCACTCCAATGACAAAATTACAATCACTCAACTATTAAGTTTGACATATATAAGAATAAATAAATTAAAAATAGATGAGGATTGAAGCATTCACTATTGAGGCATATAAAGCTAATTTCAAACATACTTAGCAAACTGAGGGATATTGGTCATATCTTGTCATCTATGTAACAAAAGTAAGTTGTCATGTGTTATTTGCTTCTAAATTGGGAGCATTTGAAAATGCACCTAACTGAAAATAAGAGTATCAAGATGATAAAGGATGCTATGAGGCGTCTATTATTACATAATGAAAATCTTAAGGCTTCCAAGGCATATATTCAGGTATATGTGATTACGTTATCTATACAAGGAGCTAAAAAAAAGATGAGGTAGTGCTATAGTAAATTTAAGTGTAAGGTCAAAAGAAAGTTTTCCACAATCCTTAAGGTCTAAAGAAGAGTTGAGGCTAATTAAAATAGGAAAGGAAAAGGACATTTCGAGAACAATTTTTTCTTATTTATGTCATGCTTTTAGTTAGCCTTAGATTCAATATTAATTTCTACAATGGTGGAAAGAATAATGTTCTTAGAATTATAATAGTAATAGTTTTATGTTACATGGTTTTATAGCTTTAAATGTTGTTTGTTAAACAAATGAAATTAGTTTCTATTTAATAACATCATCTAGTTCTTAAAATATTTATCCTAATTTGTGGCATGCTAGAACGATTAGTTTAACATGGTTTTGTGGAAGACCTATATAAAGTGTAATTAACTACTTATGAACATTGTTTAGATGACAAGATGACATAAAAAACATTTAGTATGGGATGAAGAGTCGCTAAGATATATGTTGCCAAATGGATGTGAAAGCAAGTCTTAAAGGAACTTATTTTATCACCTTTACAAATTACTATACTAAGTAAGTTATATTTATTTGATTACTCAAAATTCAAAATATTATGTTGTTTCCAAAGTATATGACTTTATTTAAGAATCAGTTAGATAAAGGAGCTAATGATTTAAAGAACTAAGGATAAGAACAATTATCTATTTATTCAAGAGGTCATGTGATGGGAAAAAGAAAAGACTGGATAGACAATTGATTATTTTATAAACCATAAAAAATGGAATTATGGAAAGGAGAAATAAAACTCTTCTAAAGAAAGTTAGGTCTATAATGGAACATTTAAATTTCTCATCAGCTATTGGGTGATATTACTGATGAACAAGTATTACCTAATCGAGTGCATGTTAAATTCGTTACTAAAATACCATATAAGATATGGACAGGTAAAAGATTTAATTTATCACATCTGAATTCTTGAGAATTTTTTACTTACATAGAAGCTCCCCGTATAAATATGGAAAACTATGTCTTAAAGGGAAGAAGAGTATCTTTAAAAGATATTTTAAACATTACAAAGGGTATATGTTCAAAACTGAACAAGGTAATAAATAACTAAATTTAAGCCACAGTATATCACATTTTTAAAGACTAATTTTTTAAAGCAAGAAAAGATAGTTCAAAACTCATGAGACACTTAGTTCAAAACTAACGAGACACTAAATCAAGAAAATCTAGTAAGTCGAGATCCATCGGATGGAATTCATCTAAGTGGGATCATTTTAAGAGATGATGAATATATTTCTAATTAATGGCAATTACAGCCTAACAGGAGTTTCATATCATTAAATGATTTAAGCAGAAGCAATATGAGAATAGATATATATGTTTCTCAAAATTTTTAATTATGCCTATAATGTGCATGGATTAAAAACTAAATGACATTTTTGACATTGTATTCAATAACAAAATAATAAGACGATAAAATATGAGTAGGCTTTATCTAGTCTTGCGAAGGATGAGTGAGTTATATTAGTAAAAAAAAGATAAGCTTTAATAGGCATGATTCATATGTGAGGATTGATTAATCTTCCTAATGGATGTAAATTCATAAAAACAAATGAGTTCACAAATGTTAGTCGAAAGACTTATGTCAACCTTGAAAAATATAAAGCACATCTAATGGCAACAGGATATAAACAATGAAAGTGATTGATTATGCGAAAACATTCTCACTTCTTGTAAGGTTTACATTAGTTTGACTAATTCTAGCTTTAATAGTTAGAATGGATCTTGATATACATTAAATAGATAGAAAGACTGTGTTCTTAAACGAGAAACTAAATAAAAGAATATATATGGAACAACCACTAGGTTTCATTAAAAAGGGCCAAGAGCAATACATATTCAAATTGTTAAAGTCAATATATGATCTAAAGTAGTCTCAACGTCAGTGATATATTAAGTTTTATATTGTAAATTTTAATATGATTAACTAAGACCACTGAATCTATATTAAAAGATTCAATGATAAATGTGTGATTTTATTGTTATATGTGGATAATTTTTTGATAGCTAGTGACAATAATTAGTTTGTCAAGCAAATAAATAAATTGAATTTAACAATGTTTAAAATGAAAAACATGGAAAAAGTTGCATATATCTTGGAATTAAGATTTCCAAGTATCATTTAAGAAGATCATTTTCGCTTTTCCAAACTACATATATATCAAGAAAATTCTTGAACAAATTTGTACTCAAGATTGTAAATTGCTTTTTTATACTTATTGCTAAAGGTTAGCACCTGAGCAATTGGTAGTATTATCAGATGCTACAAGAAGAGCAGGAGATAAAGAAAAGGTCCCTTAATTTGTTGCAATCAATAGTATCATGTACCCTATATTGTGTATAAACAAGTATATTAAAAGGTAGTATTAGGGAATTGAAATATTAATATTAAACCAAACACATAGATATCAAGAATAATTATATCAACAAAATAGTAGTACAAATAAAAATGCATAGTGATGATTTATTTGTCGGAGTATTTGATGCAAAATATGCTCAATTGAGTATTATATGTCATATTTTTAGAATGAATCTCAAAAAAGAATTTAGTTATAGAAGTATAAGAATGCTTGATTTCAAAATTGAGTTTTAAATTCTATAATGAATTTTGGAATGAATATTAAATATTCAATTCTAGATATAAGAATTATGTCAGATAGATACAAGATAACTTCTTACATAAGTAATTGCCTCCATTTCTTTATAGGAATGAAGATGAGACAAGTTTTAAGTAGTTTATCTAGGTAATAAATGAGAGTTCAAAGATTAAAACACTAATGCCAATATGAAGTATACCTAAGGATATAAGATGTTATTAGTAATGACATAAAGTAAAGAAAGACAAGTTCATCCAATCTATCTTAACAAGTCATTTGTGAGTTCTAAAAGGTGGATTGAATGAATAAACAAGTTAACTCGAGTTAGATATTAGATATGCTTGAATTATCATATGTATAGTACTTAAGAGAAAATATATGCCTTGATAAAAGAAAGTCAATATTGTAATACATGAATCATACCATGTATGCATTACTAATCAATAAGAATAATATAAGTCAAGCTCTCAATTTATATTATGTAAGGATTCTTTGAAATTATGTGAATCTCAAATTAAAATTCCTTTTTCACTTCGGTTTTAATTCTAGATAATTGAGTTAATGATTATTATCTTAAAATGTTGCTAAACAATTATGAATGATTTGATATACCAGGTTAATTTGATTTAGGGGATTGAGAAACGAAGAAAATCATTATAAATTTCAACTTCCATCAAGATGCCTTCAAAAGGGCTCATCTTTTATGTAGATGGTAGTCGTCTATATATTAATCGGATGAATTATTGGATAAGTATGAGAATTATATAATTCTAATCGTATAAATTCTATTATATGTGAGTGGGATATAAGAAAAGTGTTATTTTTGATTTAAAAGATGATAAGATAAGGATTAAAAAAAGAAACAAAAATATGACAAGATAATATCAAAAATCAAAGATTAGAGAGGAGAAAAAATGGCTTCTAAAAAGATTATACCAAAAAATCTTACTAAATGAATCTGTATCCTCTTTTCTATATCAATCAACCCAAAGTTTTCTCTTTATCCAGAAAGTTAAAACACTCATATTATGGGATCATGAAAAATAGCACTCCACATAACTTTTGACGCAACATTTTTTGAAACTAATACAGAATTTCGGATTCAAATCACTTGAAGACCGAGTTCAGATCCTCTGTTTTCTTTTTTCCTATGCCCCATTTATCTGAACTGTTGAAGACCTCCAGAACCTGTCAATTTTGCCAATACATTTAACACTTTCTTCTACATCATAGGCATCCAGCTAATGCATGCCTCGTCAGCTCGTCTATCCTAGGATGCTACAACTTCAAATGTAGGGGTCTTACTATAACGTAATCTATGTTCTTATCCGTATACTCATTTCTAGAAATTTGACTATCGATCCTGAAATGCCTTTGATCGTTAACTTTAAAACGAGAGAGGGCAACTCTCTAGAAATGGCATCAGATCGTCTGTGCCATTATTTGTGTACCTATTCTGTTCCACTACAGAAAACGTCGATGTTTTAGTTTTAATTAAAAACCTAGGTCTCGGCTTCAGCTCCTAAGCCAAGCCAATGCCTCCTTTTTAATTTTTCTTCCCGCTTTATTACTTCGATCTGGCTCTCAACTCTTGCTCTGGTATTTATCTTTTTTTTTCCAACTTGCTCCATTCTTCGTCTTCTTCTTAATGTTTATCTTCTTCTTCTATCGAAAACCATAAACCCAGTACAACAACCTATTTTGTTAACCCAGAAGAAGTTGTTGGTCAATGGAGACTCTTCTTCCTTCTTGAACTTCTCCGCCGATGACATTTCTCCGACCATTCAATTCCGGGTGGGCATCCTCCAGCTTTCCAACGACAAAGTTGATGACCCAGGCCAAAAAGTAACTCCTTTTGACGATTCTGCTTTAATTGCGCTTTCCACTTCTGTTCTCAAGAGGTTGACGATCACTTCAGGTTCTCTGGTAAGCTATTTGTTAACTAACTCTATTATATAATTTGTATCCTTTAGGTAGTCGTGTGTTTTACTGAAAATGAAGATGGGAAAAACAATTGAGGCCTTGTTGGTTTCATCACTTATTGACTATTCCTACTTGTTACTTGGTAGTTTAAATTAGGAAAGAAAAAGAAAAAGAAATCTTCTCGAAATAATTATCACAAGCCCAGCACAACAACCCAATTTTGTGTTTAATTGGTCCCGAGTACAAATGTGGATGTAGAAAGCTCGGGTTTCGGTTGATATTCTAGTCGTAACTATCATGACCAGATGAGAAAAATGCAAGCTGACAGAGTAGCTGCGGGAGATAATTGTTTTGGGTGCCTTATTGTTGTCTAAATTTAGCAAGGAAATTTTTGTTTGAAAGCTAAGACATAGATGAAGATAATGGCACCTTTCTTGCCCCATAATTCGTTGCCAATTAATACAGTTTATTCTCCAAAGTTGGT
>JANZXP010000195.1:4130982-4146627 GCA_027576715.1 Erythroxylum flavicans | reverse complement strand
AAGTGGTTAGTTTTAACTAATTCAATAATTATGAATTATTATATTAAGAATTAACTTTAGATTATGTATACAAATGTAGGAAAATTCATATTAACTAACATTAAGCATAGAAAGTTGATGGTCCAAACTTCAAAGCACATGCAAAACCTTAAATCAGCACAAACAAACGAAACAAACTAGAGAGTTCTATGCATACTATTATATATTTATTTATGAAACTTTAACTTGAAATGAAAATCGACTCTGTAACTCTATTGGCGTTGATGGTAGCTCAGGTGTCATCAGAAAAACATGGCTCATAGCAACGTTTCTTCGTCAGAGGTGGGGGGAAGTTGACTTGGCGTTCTCGTCTCAGATGCGCTTGGTTTGGTGGCGTCATCGTAGGTGCGTGTAGCTTCCTCGCCACTCATTTGCCCACAACCTTTGCCTTATTCGTTTGTACATGTTCTTTCTGATTCATCTCTTGTTCACTTCCTCATCACCAACTACTCCATAAACAGAACAAGAATCAACCAAACAAAAAAAAAGAAACTAATTAGTTAAAAGATACATTCTTTAGTGTTATTTAAACCCACATATTACAACTCAAATGTACAAACTTCGATCTCCAAGTACCCAGATCTTTGTAATTGTCATCTTTGTGTAATTACTGGTTTGGGTATTATCCTTGTGAGGTTACTCATTTGGGCTTCGTCTTTGTGCACTAATGGTTTAGGCTTGACCTTTACCTGATTACTAGTTTAGGCATCATTTTTGTGCGAAACTGGTTTGGACGACAGAGACTCTTTCAATTCTTCACAGTTCAAAGAAAACCGATCAGGCCGATTTTTATTAACAACAATTAGAAGTAAAAACTGAACCAAAAATTAGTTCGATTTGTTCATAACCTGGTCAAAAATGCCTTTTCGATTTGATTTTTACGTCATTGATAAATAGAGAAGAATTAGAATAATATTTATTTAATACGAAAACAAAAGGAAAGTATAAATGAGAAATAAAGTGTTGGAATAGAACACTTCCAACACTTTATTATACCCTTAAATTTTTGAAAATAAATATAACAGTTTCTCACTAAAAATAAGATACTTATTTTTATTCAAAAAAATAACGAACTGATTATCACAATATGGTAAATTCTTAGATAAAATTAAAAGCTTTGGAGAATAGGCGTAATTAATCCACGAGAGTGTGCGTTCCACACCACAACTACCAAAGTATAGTCAAAACTCAACAGCTTTGGGGATACGTACGATCTTAGTGTCCACTTGGCAACCAACTACCATGACTTCCCCAAGAGATCAATTTCTGTTCAACGTGCCCGTGCCGTGCTAGCGTATCAGCAGTCTTCAATTCAATATACTTGCAATAAACAGTTGCGTATACGGTAAACTGAGACCAATCTTTAACTTCAATAAGTCGTCATCTTCATGCCGATGGTAGTTGTCATGCCACTCCCACAAAAGGTTGCCCTCGCCCGCATTGATAGGTATTGACATCCCAGTGCCGCTCTCCATAGCCTTTGCAATTATGCTTAAACATCGTAGAATTTGCAATAAAAGATGAGAGGTTAAGGTTAGTAACCACAACCAATAACAACACAAACATTGGACACAATGACACAATTCTCCCTCCTTTTTCCTCTCTCTGTCATTTTTCTAGAGTACCAAAAACCGCTCTAAAGTTATGACATATAAGCTTCTCTCCGATGCTTCAGTTCTCAATGACATTGAAATAAATACAAGAGGCATGGTCCACAATAGTACTGATCTGATGAACTCCAAATTCACATGGCATCCAAACTAACCAAAAAATATGCAAATTCTTCCTATGCCCTTAGATAGCAGATAATGAGAAAGAGGAAGGTTTCAAAAGAGAATTCAATAATGTTTTAAAAATCGGATTGAAAGTTAAATCGATAAGATAAAAGATTTAATGTTTAAAATGTTCAACAAATATTAAACTATCATAAAATTAGTTACAAATTGAATAAAATTAAAGAATTTAAAATATAATTGAAAGAGAATGTTCTTATTCAAATTTAATTATAAAAAAAGACTGTTAAATAAAAATGAATTGGTTTACTTTGATTTATAAAACCAATTAATTTACAAAAAATTAACCAAATAATTAATAAACTGATTGGTTGTTAATAAAAGGATTATTAAAGTAAATCGAACCAAAAAATTAAAAATCAAACTAAAAAAAATTGGCAAGTTCAATTCTTTCACGGTTAAACAGACTGAAATTTTTTAATCATTAAAATTTAGAATCCAAACTTCCACAGTGGAGCAAGAGAAGAATGAATGGGCTTTACATGAAAATAAGAGTATATGGGCAACTGCATTAAATAATTAGGGTTTAAGATTTGTTCTAACTCACTGATTATCAATCATTAGCATCTCAAACTCCGGGCAGCGTTTAGTGATTTTACAGAATTTTAAGTCAAAGCACATGCTGCATACTTATTGTGTTATCTTTAAGCCTGTAGAGAGAAACAGAGGCATACCACATATACATGATGATCCATATGAAAGCACAAGCCATATTGAGATTCAAATGTTAATTAAATTTAAGGTATCTCAACCAAAGCATTTAAATGAAATAAAAAAAAAGGAAGTACCCTGATTTACGCAAAAGCAAACAAAGGAATTAAGAGAAATCATTGCTTACCCTTTCCAAGTTCTGATTTCTGAAATCCGCTTGCCAATAGCAAGTACAGGTTCATGTCCAGCCATTCAAATTCCATATATCCTTAGCAATCAGCATACACAATTTTCCTTGGTAATTCAGCCTTTAAAATGGCTATATGCTTAGCAATCAGCTATGTTCTTGAATCAACATTTCCAAGGCTGTCATCTTTCCAACTAAGGAAGACATGATCAGATGGAAAATTTCAGACAAAATATTACCGCCTAAGAGATATGCATGTAAAACAAGATTAGGAGCTGGAAAGGAAAGGAAGGTGGAAACAAAAGAAAAACACACAAAAAGAAGCAAGAATATTAGCTATGAAACCTTTACTTACTCAAAACTGACTATGCTGAAACAAATAACTAAAAGACCTAGATCAGTTGCAATGGCCAAAATTTTACGAAATTTTGACTATAACTGAGGTCCATCACTTGCTCCTCTTCCTATGGAAACAATCTGCAATAACGTGCCCTTCACTATCCATGCTGTCCTTTCCGGTTGATGTTCATAAGCGCTGAGAGGATGCAGACTTTTATCTTCCAGCTGTACACCGTAAACAAATGGGAGCCTAAGTGCCAGGAAACTGTCTGGAGGTAGGACCACATGACAGCCAAGGCTAAACTGCAATTTTCGTTCTCGGTCTAGAACTGAGGGTGGTAGACATGATGCCTGCAGGAAAGGATTTGTCAAGACTCGAACAAAAATCAGAATATAAGAACCTTGGATGCCATATCAGACTGGAAGCATGTACAAAACAAAGAAGAATTAAGAAAAAGAAGACTATCAAGCTACGGAAGCTCTATAATTGCCTGCATAAATCGAGTATATTTACAGGCATGTAAATATAAAGTTCAATGAAACAATTACATAAGTGACACATACCTCAAATTGTACAACTGGACATGTCGCTAATGCCACTGGAAATGGAGGGGTAACCTGCATGCAGAATCGCAATATTAGGCATTTGACAGTTGAGTTACAAAATACTTCATTATCTTGAATGAAGTGTGAAGTCTAATGAAATTTGGCAACTCATCAGTAAAACACCAAAAAGAAAACAAAAGAGTTAATTACGTAAAATCTGTGCTATTGGATTTTGCAACTAAAGATCAACCAAGACCATACATGTCAAATTGACAATACAAGCACGTTTTTAATCACTTCCACTTTAACTCCAGGACTTAACAGCATATTCAACTTCTGCAGGGGTCATACTATCTCTATTTCTACTCAATCTAACCTTAAGATTGAATAACCATGGGTACGAATAGTCTCTCAGCCATTTCCAATTATATACTCTACCGCATGAATAAGAAGGTTATAATTTTCATTTCAAAATATCAGTTATTTTCAACTGCCTTTGGTAAGCTGTTACACTATAGAAAACTCAGTCAAAACTCCCAGAATCTTTTCTTCACTACATCCAACAAAGCTAAAAAGATGCACCAGGATCAAATATTCCAACAAATTTAATATATGGTGTGTCTCATCCTGTAACATAAATCCTGATAAGGACTAATAAAAACACAGCCCAAACAACTAATTAATAGCCTAATTTAGTATGTTCAACAGAAAGGAAAAATCAAGCAGAACATAAGCAGGATTATGTACCAGAAAAATCCTTTGTAACTGTGATATAGTGCCAGCAAATTTAATCTTTGGAGAATCTTTCTTTTTTTTGGAGATCTTGCAGTATGGGCAATTCATATATAAGGGTAAGTGTCTATTCAACATGGAAAAAGCAATTCCGCCATCGTCAAGGCTGACAGAATGAAGATCCACTTCAGGGTCTTTCACAGAGTGGAGACATTTTGGTCCATTAATGATCACCTGATTACCTCCCTTCCCTGAGCTGGAGAGCTGTACCAACCCTTCAAAAGACAGATCACTGTTTACCACCCACTCTTTTGATTTATCCAAATTTCTCAGCCCAGAATCAGCACCAGATACAGTCATACTCCTTGAGCTTCTGCGGATTTTATTATGATTACCATTTCTACCCAAATTAGAATGACCTCCCAGATTATGGTCCACTGATTTCTCTGAAGGAATTGAGGATTCTTCAGGTGAGCTATACGGTGATTCTAGTTCCCTCATGTGATCTAGACTTAATAAAAACCGGTGACCATGTGGACACTCATGCTCAAAACCAACAAATATAGTTGCTTGCTTCAAAGAAGGGTTCTTTTTTACTTTTTCAACAACATCAATATTCATAGGAACAACATTACTTCCTACATGCAAAAATGGGTCACCAACTAAGCCGTCATTACAAGCAGTTCCTTCTAAGGGTTTTGGAACTGCAGAAAGATGATCACGATTCTGGGATTCTTGCTCAAAATCTGCATCAACCTTTTCAGCACTTCGATCCCTTACCTTAATTTGCTTCACACATGTCTCTGAACCTGGTACGGGCTGCTTCTTCCGCTGGAGAGGAGGGAACCCTGAATCTGTAGTTGATCCAGCAACAACCTCAGAAAATGGTTTCCGCATTGTAAAATTTGGAAGACCCTTACCAAAACTAAGTTTTTTCCCATCAATTTTGCTGCTTTCTGATGGTTTTCCCTGATTTTCAACTCTAGGTAAGTCTCCCACATATAATCGTATGGCACTAGTTTTCTTCCTGTCCATGTCAGCATTAACTTCACTGTGGACAGTGTTGCCCATCCTACTGACAGATTCTTTTGGCGCAGTTCTAGCATGTATGGCTACTGGGTCTGATGGTTTCTCCAAATATATTGTCCATCTCAACAAGTACTTGTGCATGTTAGAGAACCCACTTTGAAGTAAGCCCTTGGAAGGGTCATAATACCTTGCTCCCCCAACACGAATCAATCTCCATGAGGATGATTGCACAGGTCCTGTATCAATAAATTCAGGTAAATGAACAGCAGGAAGGATCTTGTCACAGTCTTGGAAGCAATTGGATGTAACATTTGCTGATTCAAAATCAAAAGGATCAGATCTCAGCTGTCGTGAACGACCACAGGCACAAGCATGAAGAAAAAAATATCCACTTGAATGTGTCTTCACTGATCCCAGAACTGTCTGACCATTGCCAACATCATGTCTCTGGTGCATACATGGTTTTCCTGTCAGACTAACTGTATCACACAGTTGCCTCCCAGATTTCCAAATGAATGTGCACTCGTCCTGTAGCCTTCTTGCAAACAGCTGGACAGCTGGTCCCCTAACCATTGAGTGGAAAGCATGTAAAGCTTTTTCTAAGTGGGCCTCATGAAGGGAAGTGGGATAACAAGCCGGCAAATCTTTCAAATAAACATCCTTAGCAGTTGGAAGGGCCTTTTCACACCATGAAGTGGAAAACTTAGTGTTTAGTCCTTTGCCACTTTCCAACACAGACACTGCACTCTCCAGAGCATCCATGCCTCTTGCAACCCCTTCAACATGAGCAGCATCTATGTTCAGTTGACGAGATTTTCTTTTATCAATTTCATTTTCATCTAGAGAAAACCCTTTTGCAGCAATAACTCCCTGAAGAATAAATTGACAAGAAGATAACCATGTTTCCATACTTGGAAGCTCAGGACTTGGAAATGTTTTCCCTGATGCAGCAGAAGCTGCAGCAGCGGCAGCTGCAGCAACAGCAATCTTACCAACACCAGCAGCCGAACCACTGTTGGCATTGGTGACTAATCCTCCTCTACCTCTCAGAATATCAGACTGCCTGTATATGAACTCCTTTATGGAGGAAATATCTTCCTTGTTTGCACTTTGATTAAGACTTTCAAGCAAAAGGGAATCTGAGGTTGCTTTTGCATTCAGAACATCTTCTACAAGGTTCATGGCGAATTCCAAAGATTCACCTTTTTTATTTGTAAGCCTATCAAGCAGCACAACAGTCCTTGATGCATCAAGAGAAAACAGAGGTGCAGAGCTTGGAACACTGCTATTTCTAGAACCAGCTTGACCGCTTTCAGAGCCCGAGAGTGTTCGGCACTTCTTAATGAGATAGCGAATCTGTGCCTCAAGAGATGATTGTAGTTTTTTTTTGACACCACCATCAGATTTACTTACAGGGCGTGCTAGTACTACAACTGAACCAGAACCCTTAGCTGGTAAGTTAGGCCTAGCTAAACTACTCAAACTAGAAGATTGATTCAGTAAGGAGCCATCTGCCAACTCCTCCATATTAGAACTAGAATTTGGTGCATCCAAAAAATCATCAATAAAGACAAAGAGTATAACTGGGGTGCAATTTCCTGGAAACAGTGAAGCATATGAGCCTAGTCCTGACATAAGAGAAAGAGCTGAATTATTTCGACTCATGATACCACCACTTTTAGCGGGAGAAGTACTAGCTGAGAAACTTCGCCTAGACGATGAAGAGGAAGAATGGGGCCTAGCTTGAACCGGTGGGGTGGTAAGAGATTTCATATAAGGTGCCAATGCATGTTTGGCAGCTTGCAACACTCTAAACTTTTTCAACATACGAGTATCAAAGCGTGACCCCTCCTGAATGTATATGATGACATGGCAGACCTGCATTACTAATCAAGTCATTCATTAGAAATATCAAGTTCACATTAAGTTGAAACAAGACAAATAGGTTGGATCCCATCCTGAAGGGTAGTCAATTTAACATCTACTACCATATCTTCCCAGACCAAAAGCACCTATTTCAACAGTTCCGAATATGTAGGATCCAAATGATAAACTACGAATCAGTTGCTTGCTTGATGCATGTGCTAATTTCCTGAATCACCCAGAAAATGACCCTACCATACTCAACAAGTTCATTCAAAACTAATGAAAGCCTTATTTCAAGTGAAACCAGTTAAAATTAAACATACCCACGAACCAAAGATCCTACCAACATCTACTACCGAAGAAGATTTAAAGAGCTCTTCTAAGTATAGAATAGGTAAAGTAAAGTAACCAAAAAGGGAACAGAACTCACAGAGAACATGAAAAGCAGGCCTTGCAGATCTTCAAACTCCCGTTGCTCGAAAGCAGTATCAAAACCCGAAATTGAGCCCTGGACCCCGTGATTGAGAAGGCTCCAAGTGGAACAAAACCTCAAGAACAAAATCCCTTTGTCTTCTTCATGGAAATAACTGATCTTTCTCCACTTGAACCAATCTGCAAGTTGCTCATTGTCATCAAGAGAAAGAAGTGTCTTATCGAGATTTCCAGACCCAAAAGCGTTGGAGTCGAGAAGGCGATTGATGAGTTGGGAAGAGTAGTCGTCGGGGCTATGAGAAATGAACCCAACGACCACAACTCCGTCTAAAGAGCTACGAGATTGCAATTGGGTCTGAGGATCAAACGATGAAGAAGAAGAAGAAGAAGAAGAAGAAGTGAGGATGTGAACAGAAGGTGGTTGTTGTTGTTGTTGTTGTTGGGGTTGTGGTGGCGGTGGTGGGCGATTGAGAACTCGCATGGGTGGTGGATTGTGAGTGGGTAAGTCCATCGGGAAAAAAGAACAAGGTCAAGAAGCTTCCTCCATTTTCATATGCTGTTTCTGCTTCTGTTTCAGTTTGTTCGAAGTTAAAATGTTAATAGATGGATTCATGTGCTCGTTCTTAAACTACAGTCCATCTTAGTTTCTGTAAGCAAGATTCAAGAAGCCTGTCTTTTACAATAAATATGTATTTATAAACATAAGCATTTTCAATTTTCATAATTTTTATTATTTTTTAAAATAAAAAATTATCAATGATGATTTATTTAATTTTTTATAAAAATAAAAAATAAATAAAGATCAATTAAATTCTTTTTTTAATATCTTTAATGTGACTTTCTTTATAAATTAATTTAAGAAAAGGTATCTTAAATCTTTATTTAGTAAAAAACTATTAAATTAAATTTACTTTTATTTTCACAACTTACAAATAGTTTTTATTAATTTTTGCTTAATTATATTTTCTTTTTAATTTTTAATTTTTTAAATAGAAAATAAAATCATAAAACGAAAATCAAAAGGTATACAAGAAAATCAGAGATGGAACTACATTATCTCGTCTTTCCAGTTTCCACCAAGCAAAAGCTGTAGCAATGGCAGCTACTGCGGCTCACAGTATCCTCACCGCTTCTCCGACATCTCATCAGCATTTCCTCTCACAGAACGCCGTTTGCTGTCTCCCTCCGTCTCTCCACTTGGCGTTTCGTGACATGTCCCTCAAGTTCCCTCGCCAATCCCTCTCTCGTTCTCTCGCTGCTACTTCCCCCGAGAAGCCTCTCCCTGTCGTCGCTGTTACCAAAAATGCCGTCGCTTTCCTCGAGGACAATCACAGTGTTGAAGGCGTTGTCACTTTGACCCAAGAAGATGATGGTCTGTTCCCCTTTCCTGAAAGATTAAAATTTTCTCTTAATTTTAACTCCTTTTTCTCCATTTTTCGGTGATTATGGGTATTGTTGAGTTTTTTTGTGTAAATTCTTGGTTTTGGTACATTGGTTAACTCTTTTTCAACTGGGTAACTGGGAAATGATTTACAAATGCTTTTTGCTGAAGATGGATATCGTTTTTTAATTTTTGAGCTTCATCGGATTTTGGCTGATTTGAGGACTTCAAAATTATGGTAACGGGGGCGACCTGGGAAACGTAGTTTCCTTAATTATGTTTGAACTTCTTATGTGTTTTCTCAACCAATTAATGTGCTATTGTGTGATGTATCTTAAAATAGGGGCGGCTGAAGCAACAATTGTAGATAACCAGGTAACTCACTTGACCTAAATCCTTTTCTTTTCTTTCCTTCTTGTTTCTGTTCCATTTTTTCTTTGTTAGGGTGTAAAATACGGGTTTGATTGTACATGAACTACTCTCTCTGTTGGTGATTTATGTAATTTCATGGCTCGATTTTCATGTTCCTGATCTTACATTGGTCTTGTTTGTAATGAAATTAACTGTATTTTGATCTTTACTAAAACTGTGCAGATACCAGGTCCTAATGCAGTGATTGAAAGAGCACTTATGGTCGATGACTTTGCAGATGACCTTGGACTTGGTAATTCTCTTGTTATTCCCGATTACGCAACGACGTAGTTCATACTGTTGAAACAATTAAGTTGTCTACACTTCCAAGATTAGTTTGCTGTTTTCATATGCATATTCAGAAAGTTGCTTTTAACAGTTTGTATAGTTTCTTTTTTTTAGATAAAACTAAGAAATTTTAGAAAAAAAATTAATTTTTATAATTATCAAAAAATTTACTTTTTAGTTTTTTTAAAAATTTTCTTTTTTTAAATTTCAGCTAGAAAAACAAAATACTTGTGACATAAACATCACTCTTGTACTAATCAATATTGCTTATATGACGATTCGACTCAACTCATAAATTTAAATCGAACTAATTAAATTTGACTGAAATTAATAATTTATTATAATTATCTAAATTATTAATTGAAATTGAATTCAACTAATTTTAGTCGGGTTTAAAAGTTGAGTTGGCTTATCTTATTATTAATATTTAATTAGTCCATGTTTAATATTCATATTACATGTATTTTATCATTATTTTTAAACCAAAACCTAAAAGAAGGATTAAAAAAAACCGAAAATTAGAAATAGTCGAAAATTTTAATGATTCAATTTTTTTAAAGTTTCTTAAACCATGAGGAAGATTTATGCCTTTTAACTTTTATTTTTCTTACACTCCAAACATAGGTTTGTCTTCATGTAGGAGGGAGGGATGTAAGACAGGATAGTTTCAAAATGAGCTTGCTATTCTTGAAAAAAATATAATAAAAAAATTACCTGGCAAAATAGCACTTTCACTGAGATGTCCTATGCTGATTCTACAAAGTGAAGAAATAGTGCTCATATCAGCAGAAAAGTTTTCTTGTAATTCCCATTGCATTATTTTGAAAGTTGTTTATATTAATTGTACAGCTTATTGGTCTTCATGCATTGTTGTCACTGAAGAATGTTGAACGTTGAAGGATTTTCTTTGGAGTACAATAGATATTTGATACCATAATTAAGTGAAATCAAGGCCATTACGAGGTTGTTTGATGAACTAAAGACGTGCATTTTGGACTAAAAGTACAAACTTATGATTTATTCCTGTTAGAGTTTTGTCTTGTACGATAATTGCAATCTAATCACTGTTATAGCCATTGATTGTTTATATTTTACACTCCTTGTTTGATTTCATATTTGAAGGTGGACATGAACTTAGTTCGAACATGGGAATTGCAGGACGAAAATTAGCATGTATTATGTGTGATAAAATGGAAATTAAACAAGCTACTCTTATCTCTGACTTTTTTACCCTATAGCTTGATGGATTCTTAATCTGATTGTTTCTCATCCATATCCTGTAATTTAGAGCATGCTGATAATTGTTGCTAGCTCCATGTTTATGTATGTCTTACATCTGAATGTGTATGCATGTTCGGTGGGAATATTTAAAATGTTGTGTATAGTTGTAAATTCTATGAGTTCATTATTAATAACATATTCATTGTTTTAATGACAGTTGCGGCAGTTCCCAAAAAACGCACTTCGAAATCTAAAAAGCGTATTCGTAAAAACATCTGGAAAAGGAAGGCATATTGGACTGCATTGAAAGCTTATTCATTAGCCAAATCTATTTCTACTGGTAAATCTAAAAGTTTTTGGAGCAACAGTGGAAAAGTGGAGTAGATTCATTATCTTGGGTCAAACCAGAGAATCTTGCTCGATCCATGAAGCTAGCTACTGGCTGTTGATGGTGCTTTAGTGCTATATGAGGATACAGGGATGTCATGTTCTTATATATGTTTAGAGAGGTTCATATGTTTGTATTGGTCAATTCTATGTCAGTTAAATTTCCTTCGAACAGGTTTAGATGTTCGTTTAGCTTTCAAACAAAGATAATTCTTGGAGTAAAGCATTTTGAACCAAATCAATGGAAATGTTTTGTTCCTTTGAATGTGATTTGATTTTATCTGTAATTAAAGTTTGATGCTAGTTACTGTTACCTTTTGCAGAAATACTTGCTATTTGTTTCATTTAATGTCTGTCAACTTTTTCTGACAAGTGAGCATATGCAGATGATCATTTAGTGAAGTTAAAATGATTCTTATTCTTTGCAACGAGCAGAGCTTATTGCGAAAGATTTATGTAAGATTTTGGACAGGAAAGTTGCGTCAATCCTCAAAAATTAGCTGCTATCATTCGTCATCGTATTCTTATGAACATATAAATTTTGTATAGGTAATGGATTCTTTTGAGCTTGTAACGGCATGCTTGAAAAGTATGGTACATATGTTGTCTTGTGCCGGTGCATGAACTTGCCTTTCATTGTAAATGTGTGGCTCTACATGTGCATCACCTGATGTTTAGCCCAACTGCGTAGAACGTCAATTTATGAAGATAGTGGCTCTGCGTTACAATAAAGTTACAGAAGTGCGTGTTGGTTGGAACACCCCTGATGTTAATAAATATTAGGAGAAAGAAAACAATTGGATCATGTGCTTATTCCCAATTTACAGAAGTTTCTCTTAGGTGGGTGCATTCATTGTATTAACCAAAATTAGCCTCTACAGAAACCAGAAATGAAGATTGATGAAACCCCAAGGAATAATGACTAATTTTCGCAACTGAGTTGACTTTGGTAAACTGCTGCCATGTAACTTTTGATTTGTTGAAGTTAGCTTGAGTATTTCAAAATGCAGAAAGGGACATGTTCCATTTTCCTTGCGTCTTGCTCCTCTCTGGATTGCAGGAGTAGAAGAAATGTATACTGATGAGCATATTTGTGTGTGCAAGGCACTTGCTATCTTTAGTGTAAGTATTCGAAACAGGAGTTTTTTTGAGCTTTCTCGGCTTCATGATCATCTAATGGCAGCTAAGAGAGATGCTTATGGAAAAAGACTGCATATAGAAAATGGGATAATGGAAGCTGCATATGGCTTTGTTTATTGGTGACAATGAGCTGGGCTGAGGCCTAGTCTCGTAAGACCCGAACCTAATCAAATTAAGTTTAGCTTATTAATTTTGAGTAAACCAGTATAATTTCTTATAATTAGTCCAATTTAAAAAATTTTAAACTTAATCAAAATCAAATATTTCAATTGTATGTTGAAGAACTAAGTTCAAACTTTTTTGTCACCATTGATTCATTTCTATTCTATTTTTCTACCATCGATAATAATTTTAACTAAGCTTTTAGTGTAATCGTTAAGGGATACTGACTTTCTTATCTAAACAAGCCCATTAGTTTCTAAATGCCAAAGTAATTTCATCTAGGATTCAAGCTGAGAAAAAAAATCGTGGCGTTTTTCTTAACTTCTTGAGTTGTTAATATAATGCGTTATTGTTTACCGGGTTGTGATTGGATTTTTCCGTCCAACGTTAGAAAGGCCAGAGGTTTCTATAAAACTAGAACCTAATAAAATCTTAGGTTTGAAGGCCTTCTTTACCATTAAGTTTCAAGGCTATGGAAAATCCTATATAAGGTCAATACTTGTAGGAAGAATAACCAAACACAAGACCAGAGACATCTCCCAACAAGCAAGTAGAACAAATCAAATAATAACACGAAAGGCCACTATAATAATTGCATTCTCATCAATACTCAAAAAAATCCACAAATACAAGGGATACACTTGTATATTATCCTCACATTTTCTATGAGCCCCATATAGTATGTGACAATGTTTTACCAATAAATTCAAAACCCTGATGCACATCACATACTAGTGTTGAAAACATTATCAGTAAACTTTAAATGACACTTTCTCCATAGAAAAATCTCAATTTGAGTGACTATCATATGGTACCGAACACTAAAATTACCATATGAGACACAAACCCTCAAGTATTTCCCTCATGTCAAATTCGAAGCATGAAAATTCACTCAAAATGGATTTAGAATGTTTTATTTCCTTCTTCTAAAGCCAAACTTTATTTATTACTAATGTAATAAATCAAGAAAAATTAAATAAACTTACTTTATGAATTCACCAGACCTGAAAATTGATCTAAAATAACCCAGGGCATTGTTACAGAAATTTTGAAATTTTTTGAGATTCTTTTTAGTTGATGTCAGCATTACTGTAGCGCAGTGTGCACGAAGGTAACAGTGCATATTTTGTGTACGCAACTTACACACAAACGCGCCATATATATGGACCGATGGCTAGCACATACATCATAAGTGCCTGTCCCACCACCATTGAGTAGTTACTGTTCACGAGCTAGCACGCCACACGAGTCCTTCATCACACATGCCTAACATTCTCCCAACACTTGCCAAAAAAAAAGCAATTTTTAGAGAGTTTTGGGTCAATTTTTCCAACTTTGAATCTTGTTTTCAACTCCTTTTTCAATGCTAATCACATGTAGCACATACTTAAGAATACATACACCAAAAAAAAACAGAAAAACAAATCATTATTCTCTTAAACCTTTATGAAGAAACAAACTAAAAAACCTTTGTTTTTTCACCCAATCACATAGCCGCTCTAATACCACGTGTAATATGTAACACGAGTCCTAGTTACAAATCCCAGATCAAACGTGAAAAGGGGAAAGGAATAAATGTGAAAAAATACTTCAATTCAGCTCCATGACTTCGAACAAACTTTCCCAAGCCGAAACGATCACGAATACAATGAAACTATTGCAAGGGTCGATCCTCGAGACGTCGTTAAGGCCTTTTTGTAGCTTTCTCAACACGTGAACCTATAAATAGGTCAGAGTCACTACAACATATAGGACATTTAACGATGTATTTAAACGTCGCAAAAGAATAACCAATCGTTGCAAATTAGTATGTGCGACAAAAAATTATCGTCACCCAAATCATCACTAAATCCCGGTAACAAAATAACATTCACGACGCTTTCATGGAATCGTCGCAAAAACTTTTTTTCGACAAAAATGATTCATTGGTAAAAATTATAAGCGACGATACCAAAAACGTCGTGGATTATTTTATGCAATGTTTATATTTCACATATAAGACTTTTTACCTACTAAATCCTATTCGTAGGTAATTATTTTTAGTTACGATTTTATTTTTGTAGTAGAATAGTGTTAGCTACTAAGTTTTTGTTGACGTTTCTTAAAAGTATGTAAAAACTTTTTATGAAGAATTAGCATTTCGTAGCTAATAGGATTTTGTGACTATTTTATTTTGATAGCAAAATAGTTTTAGCTACTAATATTTTTTTGTAGCAAAAGGTTTTTAGCAACGTTCTGTATACATAGCTAATTACTTTTTGTGACGAACTTTTTTAGTAACTAATATTATTTAGTCACAAATTTTAATTTTTAATTTAATAATTTTCATAATTGTTAAAAAATAATTTATTTTTATTTATTACAATTTTAAGACTTTTGGTGACGATTTTTTTTGGTAGCTAATATTATTTAGTGAAAAATTTTAATTTTGAATTTAATAATTATTATAATTGTTAACAACAAATTTATATTGAATTTATTACAATTTTTAAAACAGTATGAAATATTAAAATTATTCATTTTATAATTAATGTTAGTGACATATTTTTAAAAAATAATAAATTGAAATAAAATAAACATATAAAATGGAATGCATTTTTAACAATAAAATATTTACACTTCATTTACAAACTAAGAGTCTTCATCTGAGTCACTACCACTAACATATACAGAACGTAGCATTTGTTTAACTAATTTTTTAAGCTTCTTAACTTCTTTAATATTACGATCTAACTTAGTCTTCAGTGTCTTGTTCTCCTCTTGAAGCGCCATCAACAATTCTGTTCCTGACAAAGAGGCACCTACAGCCTTAGGGTCATACCCAAGACCCTTGATATAGCCCGATCGTGTACCAAAGACATTGTTGCAAATGTCATCGACATTGGGGTAATTCCCCTCAGCCAATGACGTCTGCAACAATTCCTGCATCTTGTCATCCAATTTAAAGTAGAAAATCAAGTTAACTAAAAAATAATTACTTACTATTACATAGAAAAATAAATTGTAATATTAATTTATTTTGACTTACATAATTACTTTGT
>JANZXP010000195.1:4091172-4106589 GCA_027576715.1 Erythroxylum flavicans | reverse complement strand
TCCAAGGGGGAGAATGTTGGACATTTTTGTCCTTTCCCATAAAGTTGGACAACATTTAATTGTAATTTTGGTTTTTAAATGACTTATCGGTTAAGTTACGTAATTTGATCCAGATAAAAATAATAAAGTGACTCAATAAATTATCTAAATCAATGGGTCAAAGTTCAGGTAAAAATGGATCCCTATTAGTGTGGACCAGACCCATATCGGTCTTGTGATAGAGAAGCCCAATATGGAAGCTATATATAAAGTCTTCTACAGTTGGTCATATTATTCGTAAGCATAAAAATTCTCTGACCTGTTAAGACAATTTACATTTTGAGAAAACTATAAAAAGACGTTGATCGCGTCCCGATGATGGATTTTCGTGAAGACAACAGTAGATTCGAGCTCGTTTTAACTTCGAAAAGCTCATTTGAAGTTATGGAACCAAAATCAGATAATTTCTACATTTCTTCATTTATTGCTCTTTTACGTTCAACTTGAAATACGTAACTAAGGCGTCGATACGTATTACAAATTGAATAACAAATACAAGTTGAATCTCAAAGTTGCGGTTAGTTGAGAGAGAGGAAGCACGCAAAAAGAAATGCGAAGAACTTCAGGCTCTGCAAAGAGCTCGTCGAGAATACTAGAATATGAAGATGACGATGGATTGGAAGCAGACGTTAAGGATCTACTATTGAAGATGAAAACTACAAAACATAACATGTAGGAGTGGGTCCCACTTCCAATCAGCAAATTTTTGGCTGCTTCACCAGATAAACAGTGGTTAGAGTTCAATCATAGCAATATGTTTATTTTTAACTTTTTATAAATGTTAGAGTTCAATTTAGAAGATATCTTAAAATGTTATCGTCCATTTTGTATACCAATGTAAACGATATGGTTAATTAAGTACTTTTGGCCACAAATTAAATGTTATGTTTGCATAAGTTTAATTTCAGAAATAATTAATATTAAAGGATCTAATTGAAAATTTTAGGAAATATTTTTCATTAATATTTTAAAAATAATTTCTCTATTAGTTAAAAATAAATGTGCGTATTATTAGACTTCTTCAAATTCTGCACTTTAGCGAGATTTTTCTGGGTATTGTTAAAAAAAATTCTTGATTAGTATATTAAATATAATAAGAAGATGATTTCGCAATCCCTACTAAGGATGACTTGATACATCAATTCAGATGTTATATTTTATTAAAATGATATACTTTCAATCACTAAATTGAAATTCCTTGTTATTAAATTAGGTAGTATGCATGCCTCAGCCGTTTCGTCATGGCTAATTTGATGTATTCAACAGCAGTGGAAGTGGAATCAAGAAGCTGGACTTCTACACCACAGTTCAGTAACTAGTTCTTTTCGCATCCAATTTTTTCTCCTATCCCATTGGGTCTTTTTGGTTCCTTGAACTCGGTACTTAGAAAATGTATGCTGGCCTGATAAGTAGCTTCAAGACACTACGTTGAACAAATGAAGGAAGCCATCTCAGCATTATAGAAAAAATATTAGAGGCATGAACTTAAAAAGATTCCTCTAATCTCTTACAATCCAGGAAGGTCATTTTCGTATTGCTTAATTCAAATGCTCAATAATTACTAAAAAATGACGTTCACTTAATTACATATACTTTTCTGAATAAAACTGTTTGATTTCAACGTATAAAAATTAACAAATTTGATCAAAATATAGATGTTATTACTTAATTAAATTTTATTAGTCTCCCCAATCGGTGTAGACAACCTTTTTTATTAAAAATTGTTTCAAATTTTATGAACATGATTTTTTTTACAATACCAATCTAAACATACCCAAATTTTCGCCTAAGCAAGGTATGGAGAGGGTAAGATGTACGCAGTTATGCCCGCATCTCCGATGGAGATAAAGAGACTGTTTCCTGGTAGACCCCCGGCTAAGGTAAGAGCAAAAACAAATAACAACAAACTGATTTTTTTTTTTACAATATGTAGATTAATTGTCGCATTCTAATTAAGTAAACTCATTGTTTTAAAAACTAAACATGAAGTTAAACCAATAAAACAACATATTTAAGGTTTAAAAGGTTCAACCAGGATTAAATCGTCATAAAATCTATTAAAAATTAAATAAAATTAAAAATTTTGAAATATAATTGAAAGAAATTATTCTTACATATCGAATAATTTAAAGTTTAATTTAAAAAAAGATTGTTAAATGAAATTTATTTATTTATTTTGATTTATAAGAACTTATTAATTTATAAAAATTGGCTAATTAATTAATAAATTGATTGTTTTTAACAATAAGATTATTAAAATAAACTGAATCGAAAAGTTGAATGATTTAAAATTTTGACGGTTCAATCAGCCGAATCGATTGAATTTTTTAATCATGGAGTAAACTAACTGCCTAAATCTATTTTTGTGTATCTTGCTCGTCTAATTAAATGTATAAACGGCAAGTAGAAGACTTAATAATATCAATTTTAATGTTTGCGGCCTTACAAAAAGTTCATCTTGTGAGCATGATTGTTTGAGACTTTGGTGTCTATGATGAGGCGTGAAGATGCTCGCATTAAACCATACTCGGCGCAATCCGCCACTCGAGCTACTAATTTAAAAATAGAACATGTAAGTGGTCCTTTAAAAATAGAAAAAACCAAAGACAAGGATTGATCAATCCATGTATCGGCTATGCTCCGATTTAACAAACTTTGTAGCAACACTTAAAACACTCACAAAATGATTGAGAGGCCTTGTTAATAAAAGGTGGTTTAACAGGTAGAGTAAATCCTTTTAAGAACCTTTTAATTTAGGATTATTGATTAAACATGTTTTTGGAATGAAGGACTGAAAGTAAAGATATGAAAATTGCAAACACCAGTTAAATTGAATTCGTCTAAGTTACCAGATACACACAATTGATTTTTCCTTCCTTGCACAATTAGCTATGGTTTCATGCCTGCCAATTAGAATGACAAGACCAAAGCAGGCCGTTTTCAGTCCGTCTCCATCTTTCTTCCACGTAAAGGAATGAAGTATTCTGACAAGCGACCACCATATTACAAGGAGCAATATATTAAGCAAGTGAATTACATTAGACAGGAGATCGTATAACATGTAGTCCGGAGAGTTTTATCGATAAGAAGATAAAACTTCTGCTTGTGCATGCTTGAGTGGAATCTAAACATTTCTCCATCCATCGCATAGTTCATGCCTACTATTCGTTAGGTTCAACTTATAAGGTCGTAGTTTATGAGCTATAATCGTGAGTTTTGTCTCCGGCTAAAAACTTTTGGCACAATCTTATTGATATTTTAACAATAATATAAATTAATAGTGTAAAATTAGACAGATATAAATTTATAATGAATTAGGATCTTTTGATTATGTTATAATTATTTTACATATCGTTCGTGTTTATTACACTTTCTTTGACATTTTTTTGTTAATTAGGACTTAGTTTGAACCAAGATTCCCTGAAGTGTCTATCTAACTATCCTACGGCTGAGCCAAAGGGCTGGATGGTATATTTAGATCGATTATAATTTATATGTTACCTCCTCTCCTCTTCTTTTGCTATTGTTCTTACATGTCTTAAATTGGAGTAGGGCAGCGTCTTGATCGAGATCATAAGTCAATGTTTAAATGTAACCTACCAAGTTGAACATACAATTAAGTTGTTCTGCTATAACTACTTCGCTTGCTCAACTAGTTGTAGTAAATTTTTATTTTATAGACTAGAACGCATTGGGATTCCCTCGATCGTCTGTGTAGTTATTAGTTGTCTAAATTTTGATTTTTTAAAATCGATTGGATTCAAAAAAATTATTAAAATCAAACCATTCTATATACAATATGACATAGAGTTGCTTTCTTTTGAATAGAAATTCTTTTATTTGATCGTTTATAAGTAATGATTAAAAAACTCAATCGTTTCAGTTGATTTAACTGTAAAAATCTTAAATCGTCCAATTTTTATGTTCATTTTTCAACTTTCCAGCTTGAGTTACTTTTGTAACTTTTGTTGTTAAAAACCGATCAATATATTAATTAATCAGTCAATTTTTATTAATTAATAATTTCTTATAAATTAAAATTAATTAATTAATCAAATTTAATAATATCTTTTTAATTAAACTTTAAATTCTTCAAAAAGTAAAAAATAATTTTTTAACCATATTTTAAATTCTTTAATTTTATTTAATTTTTAACCAATTTTATAACAGTTTAATACCAGTTAACTCTTTTAAATCTTATATCTTGTCAATTTAACTTTTGATTCGATTTTTAAAACATGTTTATTAGGATGTCAAAAGTCTAGTTCACTTAGTAGTAGCAAGACTGTAAGAAATGGTCAATCATAATTTATTAATAAAAAAGGTGACAAAAGAAGAGAGAGTGCATTTGTCAACTTGCTAGTTTCCTTAAACTGTAAGGCAATTTTTTAGTACAAGGTTAGACGCAATACCAAAAGTAAAGAAAAGGAAGTAATAATGTTCTTTAGTTTTAATTCTTTTAATTGTACAAATAATCCAATAAAATTGATGACATTACATTTGTTTGGACATTAAAAGTACTTTTGATCATGCTTACATAATATTTAAATAATTTTATTAATGAAGTCATCAATTTGCAAAATTTTAAACTCCAGGTGACGACTTAGTATTGTTTTTTATTTGAAAAAGCAATAGCGACATCATGCAATCCAATGTGAAATCGTTAGTAAACAAAAGGTTCAAAAGGCTTTGTGAGTTGTGCACTGTAGAATTATAAACCATAAAAGATGAAAGGGAACATTTGAGTGGAACCCCTCATGGAAGGCAAAGGATTGTTTATTAGAACTCTTTTCTTAGGATTGTCTCCAAGCGAGGAAGGTCTTTAGTGGGGATGAAAATAAGGTTTCAAGTTGACTTTCACATCTCTCTCTACTGACGTAATCTGTCATAAGGTTTTTTAAGAACTGCCAATGAGGACAGACGCTTCCTGTTCTTCCCTACATAACTACGCTTAACATGTCTTACACGGAACAGATGATCCAAAAACCTTATTGTAGGGGAACTAATTAAGATACTTGTGTTCATATACGAGTGAAATATAGCAAAGATCCTTGAAAATGATTCCTGGGTCCACTTCATGTTTCCCTACTACCGTTTCACAGAGCTTACAAATGTATACTGTCCCCGAAGATGCTGTTTCGTCTTCTCTGGAGCCAAATTCTGCACTAGAAGGTGACTCAAATTCTCTTCTCTACGGTCTTTCAATTCTCAAAGACAAGGTTCATCAGGTTCAGTCACTGGTTACAATCCTCATCTCGCCAGATCAAACCCAGTCCGAGTCAACTTCTGTTGCGTTAGACAGCTTGGGAGCTATGATCAAGGAAATTATAGTCACTGCTTCTTCAATTTTGTTCACTTTTCAACAGATGTCTATTAATGGCAATTCAGGCAACAATGATTCTACTCATGAATTGCACCAGTTTCGTGGCAAGACTACTCAAGTTCCTGACCTGTTACAACAGACCTTCTCTACCAATACATCAGGTAACATCGGTCAAGATAAAGAACAAAGCTTTTACTCTTCTGAAACTTTAGGGTGGTACAGAGAGAACTATAGCAACTGCAACAACAATAGGGGTGTCCAGGTCATAAGCAGCCATAATAAGGTTGAGAGGAGAGAATTTTTTCAAGGGAACGACAATATGGTTGAAGGGTTACGAGAGAAATCAATGAAGGATTACGATATAATTGAAGTGGATGCAGCGGATTTACTAGCTAAATACACACACTATTGCCAAGTTTGTGGGAAAGGGTTCAAGCGTGACGCAAATTTGAGGATGCACATGAGAGCTCACGGTGATGAATATAAAACTAGTGCCGCTTTGAGCAACCCCATGAAGAATAGCAACGAAGATGCAATGGGGGACAACGATTCGTCGATGAAGATGCCAAGAAAGTACTCTTGCCCACAAGAAGGATGCAGATGGAACCAAAAACATGCCAAGTTTCAGCCATTGAAATCCATGATATGTGTGAAGAATCATTACAAAAGGAGTCATTGCCCTAAAATGTATGTGTGTAAGCGTTGCAATAGGAAGCAATTCTCTGTGCTGTCTGATCTGAGGACTCATGAGAAACACTGTGGAGATCTTAAATGGCAGTGTTCTTGTGGCACTACCTTCTCTAGGAAAGACAAGCTTATGGGCCATGTTGCTTTGTTCGTTGGCCACACTCCAGCAGTAAGTAGTCTCCTTACAAAGCGTGATGGAAAAGCAGTTATCAACCAAGCGACTCAATTGCAACCATATGACAGGTAATTGAAGTCTAAAACAGTGGGCAATTATCTGCAGATGACAGGAGTGCCTGTTATGACTACCATATGTTCAGCTTACACTAACTTTGCAACAATTTTTAGGGGATGAAGCAACTACACTCCACCAGGAGCTTCCACTTTGTAAGCTCAGAATCTCTCTGAAAATGGCTTTCATCCAAGTACGGTACTAGTTGCAATAGTGAAGGGTTAGTCATAAAATAGTTTAATATACAGTATATATGCATTGAGTGTTCTGCTTAGTCTCAGTATGTGTGTAAAATAGTATAGTTTTAAGAAAACAATACTTTTAACATGCTATATATGATTTAGATTTACAAAATCTTTAACTTATTTATCTAAACCAGGCTCACGAAAGCATGATAATCCATGAACATACATAAAGCGCATGTGTCTGCATTTTTGCTGTTGTTCTTAAACCTTTTTTTTTTCAATATTACGTGGAATAATCATTATTGTTGGGAATAATGAAACATTGCAACTAAGTTACTAATTGAGAGGTTTTTGAGGCAGCAGTCTAAGGATTTGATTCTTTAGAGGCTAAGGTAAGTAGCTACTTAGTTTTGGACTTTGTTCTATGAAGAACCAATATGATTGAGACTTACGTATATGACAACAATTTAGCTACTATTATTGTTTATCATTAAATAAGAATTTTTTATAAAAATACCAAAAAAATTTCATATTAGTATTGATTGTATTTATTTTATAACTTTTATGTATACGAAAATAAAAGATATGAAATTAAACTATCAATTTGGTGATTTTAGTCATTAGAAGATCATAATTATTTTAGATTAAAGAACTAAAATTGTGTTTTTATTTTTGAAATAAATTTATTTCACCACTTAAAAATTCAAACAATAGTTACTAATCACTATATCAAAACTTTGCCTTTATATTTAATATCTCATCATTTTATAAAATTTGAATGTCAGAATTTCAATTCCTATATAGAATTTTTGGTAGGTATTATAAAGTTAACCTAATGTGTAAGCTTGTTTTCTTGACTAAGGGCTTATTGTCATCCTCCACTTAAATCTAAAAATCTTATGTTAAAAAAACTTCATTGGATTTCTTCACTTGGTATAACTATCCTTTATTTTCCTATTTTTTATCATTTTATGTGTTACCTAACAAATTTGGAGCTTTGCAATAAGAAGGAGAAGAAATACAGGTCCTCGAATATCGGAAGATGAAATTAAATTCACATGTTATGGCTGAATCTTTAATTTTAAGAAATTAGTTAATTTAGCTTAAACCAAATAAAACTGTTAAGATTATTCATGATAATATATTATCCCGAAAACAAAATTGAGAAAACATAATATTACTCATATCCGAATATAATATTATCAATTTACTTCTTGAGATGAGCATTGCATTGCGAGGCAAATAAGCAAATAAATCAATGGAAAATATTTTAATTTCCATATGCATGATTTTTTAGACTTCTCCTACATTTACGTAACGCGCAAGACTCTCTGTTTTGCGAAGATCAGGAGAGGGTCATCAATTGTATACAATCTTTCTTTTGATTTTTATAAAGAAGTTACTTCTGTAACCCAAACTCGTAACTTTTAAATAACAAAAGAGTAACCATGCTTGATAACTTAGTATGAGGCAATACACAATAAGAGGGTATCATCTATGTTGCCGAACTATATATACTGCTAGTTTCTCAAAAGGTAGCTAGTTTGGACATTCATGGACAAATTCTGACACTATCTACCACTTGACTCCTATACAGTACTTAATATGAAGTTGGTCTTTGAATATCCCGTCCTGTACATGCTGTTAACAATCACTAGCTAATCGATTTCCGCGTGCACATAATCAACAAAAACAAAATTTTGTTGAAGTTGATGCATCAGATAAGCCAATCCGGCACTTACGAGTGCAAGACCTGCCAAAAGAGCCCGAAGCTTCACATCTGAAGGAATGCCAGCAGTTGCGCAGAAAGCTACAGTTGCACCAACTAGAATCTTTTGCAGCGTCTGGAATGCTTTATAAGCGCTCTTGCATGATAAACATTTTAAAGTATGCTGCTCAAATCTATCCAACATCTGCAATCCATATCAATGGAACAGACTATAAGGAACAAAGTTGACTTAAAGGAATCCAGTGTAAGAACAAATTTGGTGTTCTTTGGTAAACATGAAACAAGGATATCATTAAGTTTCTGTTTTAGTGTCCTACGCAATTAAACTTAGTTTCTCTAGAATCTAACAAATGATTTTTTAACTTAATACTTAAATCACTACATCTTTAATACCTGACGTTTTGATAAGACTGTTGATGGCAAAGTCTGTTGGTCAGTAACGCCAAACCACTCAGGTTGGCTGTTGCCATGTCGCCTCAGCCAATTTCGAAATGCTAATACTAAACGATCTGCTTGAGTTGGTGTAAATGTGAGTTTCGTATACTCCTTATTAACATCAGTAGAACCCTCCTTTGATTTTGATAGAAAGATTTTCTCTTGACCTTGGAGGACAATCATGTCTCCATCATAAACCTTATTTGAAGTCCAATGCTCATGCCACCTAGGAACCAGCTGGATAACCAGAAATCACTTAGCATCATATGCAAGCATTTACAATCAGAAGAACTAGGCAAGGACAAGATAAATTAATAAACCATGATAAAGTAATCTGAAAATTTTGAAATGTCAAGAGCATAAGGTAAAAGAGCATAGGCTAGCCAAGCCCCATCCCAGCATTGTCAATGTAACGTTCCAACTTCACAAGAGGGATAGCCAAGTATAGGAACTGCTAATTTGAAGTCACATTAGACTAAACATCACATAACACCCTACTATATCAAGAAACTGGTGAATATAAGCCTCTTTGAAGTTTCAAAGAAAGCGACGTAGAATCAAGAGGTTATAAATGAACAAGCAATAACGTATACACTTTCTGATGCTACACCACCAGTAAAGTTGAAACGTATAGAAGTTTCCAGCAACATAGAAAATGATTTCTACTCTACATCGACAATTACAAGATATGAATAGAAGAAAGCTACCACCAAGCGAACTTAATACAAAAAGAAGTGCTATATACCAAATAGGATAGGTTTACTCAAGAATACAGAAGCTTTAAGGTTGATGTCAAGTTTAACAGTATCCAACAATCTGCCAAAAAATATACAAATTGTATGCACAGAATAATTTTGGGAGTAAAACATTACCGAAGTCAAAATTATTTCAAGGATTCGATTTGGGGAAAGAACAGAATGATGCTAGTTATTTATGATATGCAAAGGGGACAAAAAGTTCTACTTTTCAGATAACATCAAAAGTGACAATGAAATCATAGACAAGAACAATGAAGGGCAATTGAATAATATCATAAACAAGGAAAGAATGGGTCTAATTGAGAGATTAGAAAATGACTATTATGTTAAAAGATCCCCACAGATTGCAATGCCGATGGCATGATTTGAAGATAGATGAGAAGCACAACCAAGATTGGAACAAGTTTCAAGCACTACCTGCCACCAAGCAGGCCCTGGCATTGTGAACTGGAAGAAGTTTCGAGCACTACAAACAATTGAACGCGTCTTCCCAGGTGCCATTGGAACATTGAAGGAGCAAATCCATATTATCCATTTCTGATCACCTAATATTGGAAGTTTTGTGTCTATTTCTATTCTGGACAAACATTAGTATCAGAATACTTCAGAAATATTCAAAAACATCAAACAATAAACTGTCTACATAATTTAGTCAGCCGTGCATTCTCAGCAAAAATTTGACTAATATAAATGATAAATAACGGCAAGAAAATATGCAATGCTTAATGTACATCAGAGGTAAGCTTACTTATTCATAGCATAACAAGGGGCTACAAACTTGGCACTGATCCTTGGGTTTCCATCATTAGATCCAGTAAAGCCCCAAGGCCCACTAGACTCCAGCTTAAATGGCAAGGGCTTTGCTCTGTCTCTCCTTCCAGTAACCTATGATTTCATCTCAAGTAAGGAACACATTCTACAAGTTATCAAGCACCATTTCGAGCAGAAACCAGAAGAACAGAAAATTTCACACTAAACAAGATTCTTAACAGACTAAAATAGCAGAATAGATGAAGTATGCAAATCCATACTACTGAATGATTAAGAAAAGCAACACAAAGAAAGCCCTAGAATATGATTAATTGTAACTAATTTATATAGTTAAGTGTGATCATGCTTTGATTTAGGATTACCCCCAGCATAGGTAACTACACAAGTTACTCGCTTTATCTCGATGAAGAGGCAAGTGATAATCTCTGATAAGGTTCCGGGATCAACAAAATAAAGACAGTACGAGTTAGTTAGCTTAGCTAGAGGACCTGCCCAAGCTACCACTGGAGGAATAATCAAACCCTTGTATTGTCTCACATATCTTATCTTGGAGTAAGCCAGATTGACTCTATTAGTAGAAAAAGAAGTCTTCGACATTCAAACAGTGAAAAATGCTTTTCTTTGGCTTTACAAGCTACAGATGTTCTCACCATAAGGGAATAAATTCTCAACCAATATGCTTCAATATTATCATTACCTTGTGGTGAGCAAAATCAATATGAGAAGGATCAGACACATTCTCCATAAGGGTATCATAACCATAGAATAAATCTCGCTGAATAGTCACGGTTGAGAACTCAGGTTTATCAAAATCCTCGGGCAACCTGAATTATGATAATATCATGTATGGCTACATAATGGCATGGTGTGATGAAATTCATCAAGAAAGAAGAATCATATAAATTCCAAACAGAGAGGATAAGTTACATGGGAGGCTTGGTGGTTTTAGCTCTTTCCCAGCCATTCTCATCCGGCCAAACAAAAAGCAGGCCTTGGGATACCAATGAGGGAAACCTAGTAGCACAAGCTTTTGGAGACTTGACCGCACGAGCTTCAGGGCTGTTAGCTGAAGCCTGAGGTATTCGAGTGCAAGATCCACATCCACCAAATGACCATCCATGGTATGAGCATTGCAAATGCCCATTTTCATCAATCCGTCCTTCCTACACGAAGAAAGGGAACCGATCATCAATTCCAACAACATAATCTACGAAATGACAGCATGACAACAACAAAACTAGCTCTATCTCTTGTCCAACTGATCAACAGAAATTCAACCTTGCGTGAAGAATTTATAATTAGCCCTAAATTTAGTTCATGAAAATTGGCACTTAAATTTATAGAAACGCCATTTTGCACAAGCAAAAAACTTCTATTATCATCAAATTCCTCAACCGACAAAGCAAAGAACCATCCAAATTTATGCAAAAATAGAAAAGAAGACATAAGTATAAAATCTTACAGATAAAGGAGCAAGCCTATGCGGACACTTGTCATCAAAAGCAACCCATTCTTGAGTAGCCCTGTCAAACCAAAGAACCAAATCCCTACCCAGAAGCTGAAATGGGGTGGGCATGCTAGGATCCAAATCCTCCACCAAAGAAACAGGGTACCAGTGATCTCTCCAACAGAATCTCGAATCACTATTGTCTTCCCCTATCTCTTCACCAACATCATATTCTTGGTTCCGTTCTTCTTCATCTTCCTCTTCCCTTACAGATGGTGACGGAGGTGCCGCAACACGTAGAGGACATATACGTGAGGGTCTCTCAGGTAGTCCTGTGATGTTCAATGATCTTGAGAACAAAAGGGTCGGGGATGCTTTCGTTGGTGATGCTGGTAACAAAGATTTGGGCATGCAAGTGACAGTAGGCACAAGCAGTGCCATTGTTTTAGGAGACCTTTGATAGTGAACTTAGTTGGGATTAGTTAAAATTGTGAAGATTTATGGTTTGTTTATTGGGTTGAGAAAGAGGAAGTGGATTTTTTCGTAAGAAAGAGAAGTCTAAGAGCAGAATTGCAGAATTGCAGAAATGGGAGAGCTTTGCGTGCAAGTTTGGATTGTCTTTGGAGCTTCTAGAGCAGACAACGATGGATGTGAAATGATTAGGCAGTCAAATGCTACTTACGCAAGCGTTTGAACATTCATTTGAACACTAAAATAGGAAAATGAGAAGCATTTTTCATAATGAATGAATGATAGCCACAACTTCTTAAAATGCAAAAACGTCAAATTGGATCACCTAATGAGACACGGGTCATAACACCACCCACACCGGACTTATATCTTAGCATCTCGTTAGGGTTAACTGATCTCAGTATTTCCAACTGAATGGTTGAAAACAATTGTAATGCACTAATCTTAAGAAGTTGGAATTGTTGAATTAGTTTAGTTCTTCTGTGCACCTCTATCCATGCAAAACTGACTAATTGAACTACCACCCAACTCTTGAGAGAACTTCAATGCAGCTTTCTTCCACAACCGAAGAGTCCATTACCAATGCACCTTGTATGGCTAACGGAGTTGATTCGTGACTTAGGCTTACCTAATAATTCTTATTACCAGGTACGGATGATTGGAGGCCCGACATTCAGCCCTTCCGAAATCAACAAACTTAAATCGAATTTCAATCGGAACTCAAGATTTTCTTTTCAATTTTAGAACTTCAAAACCAGGCCTGAATTAGGACTTTTCACAGCTCTGCCCAACTCGACTTGAAGCTAACGAAGATGACAAACATTTACGACGACAAAGGGAGAGGGAATCAAAACTTTGTTATAGCGAGTCCAGTTGGCCCAATCGAAAGCTAGTCTTTGAGCTGTGGGAGAGGCTTTATACCGTCTAAACCCTAATCTAACTCAAGCTCAAACAGAGTGAGCCGGGCTTGGCCAAGCTTAGGCAGCACCCTTGCCCGTTGCCATTCCCGTTCGCAGGAGAACTAGCTGTGTGTCTGCGTTATGATTGTCTTCGGCCATTTACACTTGACCCTAGGAAAAATTTTGAACGTCAATAACTGATCTCTTAAGGTTTACTTATTGTTCGAGTGATGTTGGTTCATTCAAGAGTTATTATTACACAAGCAATCAAGCCCGCAATTGCCAATGATATAACTACAATTTCATCAACAGAAATCACAATCATTTCTTTGAATAACTTTGTGGATCAGGTCCAATATCACGCGAACCAGTGTTAATGTAGGGACCTCGGAAAGTGGCCTGTGCTGGCAGAGGCTTCGAAGAATCAATCACCGGTCCTCTCTTAGACGATCTGCAGAATACTGCCCAGGTTATTCTCTAACTTCAAAAAAGGGCTATGACAGGTACATTCTCTGCAATATATTTGAGATCTAAGTGTCATAAACTTACGCAATGTAGAAGGGAAATGCCAAGCCTGCGGCAGCAAAAGCAACTAAGCCAGTAGCAACTATGGCATTGCGCCTTTTGGACATGGAGACTAGCAATATCAAGTTACTCACCCAAAATCCTACAAACAAAATGGCCAGAATGTCAGGCCACTGCACTATAATCGCAATATTGAGCGAAAACAAAACCTTTTCTTCTGTTGCTAAGGCTTCCGAATTCATAATTGGGACCTAGAGAAGCGCCCACAAACAACTACCCACTACCCCATTCCCAATCGCATCCCAAGTGAGAGAACATGAAAATCCGCAGATACCCAGTTGCCTAATTGTTGCCGATTCTTGGCATTCGTACGCTAATTCGGTTCACAAACAAAAACTATGAACTGGAAAAGCTAAATTCGCTAACTATATATTAATTACAAGATGGCAGGATTTTTTAACAAGTTTGTTTATTTATTTTCCAATTCTTATATTCTCGAACTAAAAAGGAGAAAAAAAAAAAACCTAACATCAATCTGATTCAAGTAGATACATGGGAAGGAAAGAACAAAAGATAAGAAATGAAAAGATGGACAAGTTGTTAAACTGTAGTGTAAAGAATGAAGTGACGAAGAAATCACCTTACAGAGAGATGGTTGACGAAATGCGGTGATCGGGACGGGAACGGGAAATGCTCGGGAGGGATCGAATTAGAGAAGAGAGATTAATAGAGTGACTGGGGGTTTTAGGGTTTTGCTATCGTTCGTGGAGTTGGAGAATGCGAATGTGCTAGTCGAATAATAAGATGCAGTCTTTTTTTCATAATAAGATAATTTGTATACTGTAATTCTAAAAATTTATTTTTAACCAGAAAAAGGTTAATCCATGAAAGAGGTTTTGTACTTTTTTTTTTTTACAATCCTCTTTTAAGATCACATTTACCCTATAATATTATTTTCGTACTATACAAAAACTTAAATATACAAAATAACACATCCTTTGCAATTTAAGCCCCAAGAAAAAAATAATCTTATCTATCCCCTTCTAATTTACAGTAGCAGAATTGACATTCTAATTTCAATGAATCAAACTTGAAATTAACAAATTTAATTAAAATTGACTTAAATCTAAAAATAATATTATTATTTTATTTAAAGATTACAAAAAGTTTACAATTTAATTTAGTCTAATACAAAATTAATGAATTCAATTCAAGTTAATTAAAATTTAAGCCAAAATTAAGTCACGCCTTAAGGCTGTGCACATTAATATATTAAAAAGAGTTAAATTCAAAATTAAATTCTAAAAAATAATCACTATTAACTATAATAACGTCATTCGATCTAAGTGAATTTTTACAAAAAAAATGTTACTATTTATATCAAGAACTCCTAACTTTATTATCATATTTAAATATTGCAATATTCTTAGGGAAAATATTAGTAGGGAAATGGCTAACGATAATTCGATAAATGCCTTCTTGACACAAAAATAGGGCTTAATTTCATATTTCTAACTATAAAATGGAAAGGACTACAACATACAAATATATAAATATATATAAACAATGAAAGAAGCTGAAATTTCAGTCATTCCATTCCTGCACAGATTACTAAGAGAAAATCTGAACCACCCAAACCTGAGGTACTACTGTACTAGACACAGTCAGCTTTGAATCATAACTCATAAACAAGATGTTTTCTTTGTCACCAAAAGCTTCCTATTTTATCAAGAAAATTCGAGAACAACCAATTCAACTTCTATAATTTCGAAGAGAATATTTTAACATTGATAAGCTTTCAATTTTTAGCCAGCATTTCTAATTAACTCACACAAAACTATTGACAGAAAAAAATTGCGCCTCCAATCACATAATATCAACGGCAATTCATGACGATTGATCCATAAGCAAGTACAACA
>JANZXP010000195.1:4057657-4091072 GCA_027576715.1 Erythroxylum flavicans | reverse complement strand
ATGAGAGATTAACAGAGTGGACTGGGGGTTTTAGGGTTTTGCTATCGCTCGTGGAGTTGGAGAATGCGAATGTGCTAGTCGAATGATATGATGCAGTCTTTTTTTCATAATAAGATAATTTGTATACTGTAATTCTAAAATTTTATTTTTAACCAGAAAAAGGTAAATCCATGAAAGAGGTTTTGTACTTTTTTTCTTTTAACAATCCTCTTTTAAGATCACATTTACCCTATAATATTATTTTTGTACTATACAAAAACTTAAATATACAAAATACCACATCCTTTGCAATTTAAGCCCCAAGAAAAAAATAATCTTACCTATCCCCTTCTAATTTACAGTAGTAGAATTGACGTTCTAATTTCAAGTTTGATTGAAATTAACAAATTTAATTAAAATTGACTTAAATCTAAAAATAATATTAATATTTTATTTAAAGATTACAAAAAGTTTACAATTTAATTTAGTCCAATACAAAATTAATGAATTAAATTCAAGTTAATTAAAATTTAAGCCAAAATTAAGTCACTCCTTAAGGCTGTGCACATTAATATATTAAAAATAGTTAAATTCAAAATTAAATTCTAAAAAATAATCACTATTAACTATAATAACGTAATTCGATCTAAGTGAATTTTTACAAAAAAAATGTTACTATTTCTAATATATCAAGAACTCCTAACTTTATTATCATATTTAAATATTGCAATATTCTTGGGGAAAATATTAGTAGGGAAATGGCTAACCATAATTCGAGAAATGCCTTCTTGACACAAAAATAGGGCTTAATTTCATATTTCTAGCTATAAAATGGAAAGGACTGCAACATACAAATATATAAATACATATAAACAAATGAAAGATGCTGAAATTTCAGTCGTTCCATTCCTGCACAGATTACTAAGAGAAAATCTGAAACCACCCAAACCTGATGTACTAGACAAAGTCAGCTTTGAATCATAACTCAAAAACAAGATGTTTTCTTTGTCACCAAAAGCTTCCTGTTTTATCAAGAAAATTCGAGAACAAGCAATTCAACTTCTATAATTTCAAAGAGAATATTTTACCATTGATAAGCTTTCAATTTTTAGCCAGCATTTCTAATTAACTCACACAAAACTATTAACAGAAAAAAATTGCGCGTCCGATCACATAATATCAACGGCAATTCATGACGATTGATCCAGAAGCAAGTACAACAGAAGAAACCATTTGATATGTCAGATAGTGCCAAGCAGTGCCAACAACATCGAAGGTCAACAGCATCAAGGTTTACAAGAAAGTAAACAGATATTCTCCATGGCAGGGAATAACAAAATACCAGAGTTCAAGGTCTCTTCCTAAGGGTTCGCTTATGCAGAGAGAACATAAAAGCAGGGTATATTCAACCCAACTACATGTTTGACGTTGATACGTCATCACTTAACAAGCATGCTTTGCTGAGCTTGATTCTCCTGCTGCTGCTGGTAGTTCAAAGGCCTCCTGAATAACATAATGTGTGGCTCGGGGCGATGAATCGCGTAGTGCACCCAGCCTCGGCTCTGCTGTACCCCAATTGCACGCCATTCACTCTGTACAACCATAAACACAAAGAAGAATCAGCATTTATTAGCATTGGAGAAAGCAGCACAAATTGTTTTTGTCGGCAGCCAAACAGAAAAATCAAAACAACAAAATAAAAAAGAAAAGGAAAACAGTTACAAGTAAATACTAACCTCAGAGAGAAGGCGATTCTTGGGAAGAAGTTTTGCAACATCTGGTGGAAGGACAACATGCCTTCCCAAATAATAATTAACAGTTTAAACTCCAAAATCCACGAAAAAGAAAAAATGATATAGGAAATGAGAATGGGAAAAGCCTTACCTGTACTCATAAATGTCATCAAAATACTTCTCGGAGTATTGGATCTGGCCCATTTCCGCTCGGTTCCTCCGCCCTTTCAACGACACAACGTTCTTGCTTGTTCTCGGTACGAAATTCAGCCCTGACCTACCAGAATATTCTTGAGAAAACGAGCAAGTTCTCACGATCAGAAACCAAATCAAAATTCAATTTCGATCAGAATATGAACCAAATTCAATTTGCTAACTGAGAAATCAAAATCAACAAAACAAAGCCGCCGTACCTCTGTGTTAGATTGGGAACTTGGGAGAGTGCGGAAGAGAGAGAAAGATATCAAATGATTATTATATTGGGTTAGAGTAACTAGAAAAATCCAATTGGGGCAAATATGTAAATGCATTATCAAAATGGTTCAGTCACGTATATTTAAAGGTACTACTAGTGCTAAATTAGCTAAGGAGGGTTTTGAATTTCAAATTTGGAGTTTTCCCCCGCTCCTCCATCATTTACCTCTTCTTTTAAGCCTTCATATTTTCTTTACCTTTAGGTCCTTTTCTAACTATTATTACTTTATATTAAACTGATGTTACTTTCAAATAAGATCCATCATTTAATTAATTATAATCTTTTATAGCATTCCGTCTGATTCATGATACTCCTGTGTTTTGCCATACGATATGTATAATGTAGCGAGAAAACAAAGCGTCAAGTACCACAGGTTTCATGAATAACAGTAACTCCAAAACTTGTTGAAGGTTCCAATTTCAAAAAGAAGCACTGCCACAGCTTGGCTTTCTGTACAAATCGTATAAATATGTGTATTTCTACCAAAAAGAAAAAGAAAAGAGATGTGGCAAGCACTAGGCAACAGCCATATGACGACAGACCATCAACTTCAAAATAGGTCATCATCTATCCCTGGACCCTGTACATTTTCGACAAAATCTGCATTCCTAAACAAGCACTCTTTGCATAAAGTAAATGGCTCTAAGAAACGCTTCCCCATTTTCAGACCAAATATTAGTTCAACTGCCCCGTCGAACGGCTGTTCGGCCCTTGGGCACCGCCTTCCGCAGCATTGATGTCCCTTGAAACACTGTGAATTGGTAATCCCTCCTGTACTCTATCAGCTGTAACAATATCCGTGTATTAATTTAATTAAGCAACGGAATGTAAGCTCTGCTTGTAAAACCTAAGATATAATTGTTAGGGAGGAACAGAGAAACTAATTTGTACTTACGAAAGAGAACAAACCTGCTCTTGGTTCATCTTGCTGAACCCAAATTTGTTGGTCCATATAGTTTCAGCTTCTTCAGCTGCTGGCAGAACAAGATTTTTCACATTGAGAGAGCCAAGCAGTTTCTCTATACGAGCGAATAAGGCCTGGAAGAAACCCTGCAAAGCACAAGTAATTTTAATTCAGAAAGAAAAATGCTGTTTCCTCGAGGAAACCAATTAAGTGACCAAAAAGATGTGTGCACATGAGGAAAAAATGACAAGTCATAAACGCAGCATGACTCATCACCAACCTGTCCTTGGGACTTGCTACTAGTCGCAACTAAAGGAAGCTCCGCCAGTTCCTCCCCCAGAATCCTCACAATTGCAGCTGATTCAACCACATTGCTGTATGCCAAGGCACAGTTATCAATATAATGTTCATTTTCAGAAAATGGTTAAAAAAAAAAAGATCTGTTCATTCTTACTTGACTAGCAACACAGCACAATACACGCCGCCAAGTTCTTGCGTTTTCACATCATTATCCCTAAAAGGACAAATAATGTTATCTTTCACAAAACAATCTCATGCAGTTCAAGCACTAAATGCACAAAAAGATAAAGAAATTGAAAAACCAATACTGAAAATCAAAACCTGTTTAAAATCCTAAGGAAAAAATTGAAATATAAGTTATTGCTTACCCAAACACCAATGATGGAATGAGGTCAATGTTGCCACCTTCACTTACAGGTCGTTGTAAGATTATTGGATCGAACCTCTCCTAATACCCCATATAAGAAAAAAGGAAGAATCAATTACTACACGAAACTGAAGCAACTTCTACTTTATTTCAGAGATGGGGCAGGAATATAGTAATGATTGCAAGAATAGATTGGCACATGACAGCATTAAGACCAGGAAAAACAATGTTCAACATTAATATTGATCATCCTAAGACTATCATCACAATTGACATTCATAAGTTCTATAGATGATAGCCAAAAGCATTCTAAAGAAAGCTAACTAGAGATTCCTCACATGAAAGATCTCAACAGCAACAGACAATAATGATTTAGCATCATCAGAAGAATTTTTCCTCCCATTAAGAAGCCTCCATCTCACATCTATTTTGTCACCCATATCTGAACAATTATCTCCTTGCCTCTTCTTTAAAGCATCCAGACATACATCTGGAAGTTTCTCTTCACCACGTATAACCAATTTCTGCAGAGTTGAATGGATTCTGGCACAACCAGAGCAACAGAACCAGTCACCTTTTGGTAACTCCTGTTGAACAAATGTCATATTCCAACAGCATAAGATCACCTTTAGGTAATCTATTTTTGTCAAGAAAATAAATAAGCACCAAATACAATAAACTTTTGCATGATAAAAAACAGAAATTAGCACAAACCTTCAGGTCGTCCAGTTTGTTATCCCTTAAACAGCCAACATGATGCTCCTTTTCACACTGAAGAAATTAAGTGTATATTAATGCAGAATTTATCGATAAGTGAATTAACATTTTTAATGAATGAATTGTTATAAACCTGATCACAAATTATAACAGTCCGGGGACCAAAATCTCTCTGGAAGTCATGCTCCCTGCAAGACAATGAACGTACAGTGTATTACAGTAGACTAGAGATGATATAAACATCAAAAGTCGTACAACAGGAAGAATTTCCATTTCATTCAATTCTTTCCTAGAAGAAGGGGTCTGGAGATTGAAGTCAAGTAATTTGTGCAATTAAGGTAAACAAAGCAAAATATGCATGATGTGCAGACAATAGTTAAACAGGAGTATTGTCCTTTGGTTCTTTCATTTATAGGAACACGAAGGGTTATTGGCTTGGCTTGAAATGAAACCAAAATGATATGTATCCATGCACTAAAAAGGGTCCAATAACTTGTTTCACCCAATTCATTTCCCAAGTCAAATCACCGAGAAAAACATAAGATCCTGAATCTTCAACTACACAATCTAAGCTTACTAAGAAGATACAAGCAGTACATGCCAGCAAAGCAAAGTTACGACTTGTCACAGTTATCTTTCACAAAAAGAACGAAAGGATGAAAGAAAAGATGCAGAGAAAAAATAACTATTGGCATTGATTAGAAAGAAAGTGAGACTCAACCTGCACAAAACACATCCTCCAGAAGCATTCTCTAGCTTCACAATGCGAATGCATCGTCTGGTTATTTGCTCAATGGGATCTACTCCAGCAACCCTACCAGCTGCTTTTGCATTGGCATTATTTTCCACAAATTTCTCCTTCTGATAGGTAGTCAAGCAAACCTTGCAATACCACTTTCCCTTTGGAATGCTAGGCAGAGAAAGACATTCTGGAGCAGGTAATATAAATATTATGCAAATTAGGATTGAGCAATCAAGGAAAAGCATCAACAATTTTCATCCATTAATTCTTTTAGTGGCTACATTAAAGGAAGCATTAATGTGCTTATACAAACGTATCAAGCTTCCACAAGTTAGAATACAATCAATGAGAACACAACTTGTTAGCAGCAAATTTCTCTCTCTCAGGCACCCACTCGCATGCGCACACAAGCACCACTCAACCCGATTTGGTTTTTTAATCATTGATTTTAACTACCAAAACTACCTTTGCTACCTAAGATGCAAAGTATAGAGTTGATCTAGACCAATAAATCTCCAAGATGTGGATGTCTGCTAGAAATGATTAGCAGTGGTAAATATGTGGTTACAATTTCCTATAATCAAGAGAAAGTGTACATAAAAAAGAATTCAAATGCCCAATGCCTCTCTCTTTCCAAGCCTTTAACTACTCACAGTTACAAAATAACGTAGTTGTTTTCAAGAATACAAATTGCAATTCCAATTTCCTCTAATATGGCAATATATATGCTCCACAATTATAATAGCACGATTCCTCCTTTTTCTGTGAGGAATAATGTGTCAAGTTTCAAATAACACTACTAACAAAAGAAAAATAAAAAATCACCTGGGTGGAAAGCTCTGGGACATCCATCACAACACAAAAGATCTCCCCCATCTTGACACTTTTGGCACAGGTCATCATTTTCATTGGTAGAAAACTTCCGAACTTTGGAAAGAGATATTGACAACTCATGGAGAGACACCCCATTAGATGTGTAAATGTGCAAGTAACTGTAGAAAAGGAGCACAAATCAAATTGGAGAGGAAATAAGAGCAAACACTACTTCAAACATGCAAATAAAAAGAACTGAAAAATGAAGGTTGATTAATTACGTGCACCAGTAGCCAAACAACATAAGCTTTCTATTAATGATCTGGAGCCAATAGATATTCCCCAATGGACATAAGACCAATAAAATATGTATACTCACGGTTTCCGACGGGATGCCCAACCAGCATGAGCTTCAAATTGAGAAGGGCTAACCTGCAACACATGTAAAGAGGATCAAATTTTCATGAAGAATTTCATGAAAGACAAAAACTCCAGAATAAGATAAATTCAATTCATCATTTTCCTATTTTTCTCCCAGATGGTGAAAGCAGGAAAGTTTCTTCAGCACAATAAAACATACCTCAGAGTTGCAGCAATAACAGAATATTGCAAAACCTGTCTTGTATCCCGTGAGTAATTTCTGCCAACATTAGATAGCTACACTCAGTAAACATAATTTAACGTTAACGGAAATTAACTTGTCATCAACATAACAACAACCACCTTTCCCTGTGAATAATATGCAACCTCAGTTCCGTCTGGCAAGATATCTTCTTCAAAAACCAATTTATGTAATCTCAGATCCCTATCAAAGTGAATGAAGAAACATAAAATACATTACAACAGAAAGCTCTGACAAGAAACATTATGAGTCAAAGAATGATTTATTTCTAAACGAAAGATTAAAAGTTAAAATCGATATGGAGACATTAGGTGTCAGAACAAAGAAGAGAAACTAACTTCCTTGTCAGTCTTCCATGGGTCTTGCTCCGTAAAGAGCTATTGTTTGTCAAACTTCCAGAGGATTTTGGAACTGGCAAAGGTTTCGGTGTCCTGAATAAACCAAAAAAAATCCAATATCAATAGAAGATATCAGCCTACCTTATCTTGCCGTTGAAAGATATATTTCATTGAACACAAAAAGAGATGGCACAAATACAAATGCAACTGTGTATTTGCAGCTGACTGATGCTGTTGTCTGAGCGTTCCTATGTTGCTAAAAGACAAACTCTAACGGCAATTAGATGGAATTTCAGTAAATCTCGTGCACAGTCAGAAACCACATTCTTGTGATTTAGAACATAAAGAGGCAGAAGTTTTTGCAATTTTTCCATCTAAAATTGGCACACGATGTTTAGCAGCCAATTAAATGCAAATATACCGTTGATACTTCAGGTTATATTAGCAGCATTTCTATTACGGTTTGATGACAACCAGTGAAACAAAACCTAAGAACAGCACTCAATTCACAGGTCCAATGCTCTCAAGAGAAGACAATAAATGACAGAGAGTCATAGTCTAATTGGCTATCTATGATTAATCATGCAGGACCAGTTTATAAACAGAACATAAATCGCCATTCATGTATGAAAAGGTTCTATTTGGAATAGTTGATTAGATTCATTTAAGAAAACTAGGTTAACTGACGGAACATATGGTTTGTAACATTGATTACCCTTCATTTGTATCACTCGCTCCTGCTGAGACAGAATCAGAATCCACAAACTCCATGCACTGACCACAAAGAACCATTGAATTTCCAGAGTTGACATCAAGAAGAGGGCCTAAAATATGTATCCCAAGGCCGTTAACGATTTTTTTTTTTCAAAAAAGGAAGAAAACGCATTGAACAGCATGCAAGAAGGGAAAAGAAACCTCGGCAGTTCAAGCAGAAATTAGATTTCTTCAAAGCCGAACGCCCAATAGAAACATGCAATGCTTCATCTAAGTTCTCCAAAGAAGCGTCCCTGCAAACATTTATAACATCTCGGAGTGTGTTTCCGTTCTCTAGGTAAATATACTCTGGTGGCCGCTTATTTGAACTGGCTGCATGCAGCTCAAATATGATAGGAGTAACAACCTATTTGACGGTAACACAAAGAACTATATTTATACATCATGCGGGGAACTCTTTATGGGCAAACAAAAAACAACTACATACAAAGACACTCACATGATTTCCTTTGCAAGTTTGGCAAAAACACAAAATTCCCGATCCTTTGACCACTCCGCGCAGCCCTGCCTCACCGACTCTAGCCTACAAACAATGAAATCAAATCCCAAATCAAAAGTTGAACTAATATCAAGCATCCGTGGTAGAAACACTTATGGCGTGCGAAGCCATACCTTGGAGCCCCGCAAGTACTTCACTCTCAGCCCTTCGAGCAGTCCTGATCCAAGAAGATCCTTCAACTTGACACGGAACTTGCTATTTTTTGATGTCTTGGGTGACGATGAGGCATTGGCAGTAGCAGTAGCAGTAGCAGTTGTAGGTGATGAACTTCCAAAAGCACCATTCTTGGCTTCAACACTATTCTCCGCCACACCATCCTCACAAATGGATTCCTTTTCAGTCTCCTGCAACTTCAAGGCTGACCTCGTAAACCTCTTAACAAAATGTTTTTGCTCCTTACGCTCGCTACCATTTTGCAAAACTAACAGTGGGCCATTACTACTCGCCTCACCATTCACCAAATCCGGCGAGGACCCACTTGTTCCTTCTTCAAGTTCATCGACGCCACCACTCATTCTTACTTCTGGAGAACCTTTTGTTTCCAAAACCCCATCAACCAATTCACTCTTAGAATCGTGAACACCTATGGAAGACGGAACCGTATCATTAGTCCCTTGCTCACATTTATTGTCTGAATCAGGAGCACTAACTGACTCCACATTCTCTAGACCCTTTTCCCGGCCACTAAGACCACCCTTCCCAATGTCCTCTACACACTTGGAATCAGCGCCATTGTCCTTACCTTCCACACTCTCCAAATCACCACTCCTCCCAATAGTCACGGATTCGATCAAACCAACCTTTGCCTCCTCATCCCCACTCCCCAATTCAACCACATCACTTTTCGCCTCCTCTTCTCGCACAATCTCCATCATATCTCCACTACCCACTACTTTCCCCACCAAATCACTCAACTTCTCACTATTTAGGCCACCGCTCTTAGAAACCTTTACACCGTTCTTCAATCTTTTGTTACTTTTCGATTTCCCAGCACTTACATTACTGGGAGGAGAAGCTCCGGCTTGAGCCCGAACCGACCGGGTTCGACCCAACCCGCAGACTTCCGACTGGGACCTGAACGCGAACTCAAACTCACGCTTAAGACCCGGCCGTACCTTGGCCATTAACAATTCCTTCTGATCCGTACCGTTTGCCATAATTAGAGTCCGCTCTCTCCCCCTCTCTTTCGATGCCTAAAAATAAATATTTCGAATGCACTTTATAGATATACCTCTTCTTGATTCTTGATGGGTTGTGAAATTTGAGAAGAATCAGAAAGAAAGAAGATTGCAGCAACGGAAAGATTAGAACTTAGGGTTAGAGAGAGACAGGATAGGGGTTAGAGACGAGTCCGTTTCTTGCTTTGTTTGAGGGCGGAAGAAATAGGGAAGAGAGAGAGGACAACCTTAAATTACCCGGGAATGACAGAACTAGCCCTGTTGGGATTTCGTATCCTCCTGTTTTCTTTTTTCATATTTTTTGTTTTCCTCCTAGGTTTCAAATTTTAGTAATTTTACGTGTCACTTAAAAATTTTTATGACCTTAATTGACTATTGGGTTAAATTTCGAAGTTCTTTTGATTTATTAATTTATATAATAAATTAGCAGATTGAGAAATTTTTATGTTATATGAAAATAATTTACGTAGTTATTTTTATTTTTTATTATAATATACTTCATAATCTAAAATGCCCAAATAATTGATAAATGAAAATATTATTTTAAATCCACGGCTGGAAGGATGGGCGTTTTCGTCCTTATGAATTATACAGTGGAACAAGGGCTTCGTTTTTCCCTGTTGGGTTTAACGATAATTTGCGTCTTTCCGAGTACCGTACAGCAGTGTGTATATAAAATTCGAAATTCGTGAATTTTCGCGGCTCAATCAATAAACGATAATAGCCAATCAACAAAGGCCAATAATTTTGTAATGGTCGTAGGCCAGGATCCGCTGGGCCGAGTAACACCAACGGCCAGCGATTAAAGAAAAAATAATTATACTAGAGAGTTAAAAAATACCAACACCCCATTTAATTTCATGAATTACTCTAAAATTATCACAGTATAAAGATTTATTGAAAAAATATATATTATTAGTTATATTATAAATTAATAATATTATTTATATTTAATATAAAATTATATTTATTAGTTTTAATATGATAATAAATAATGATTCATTAATTTTTATTTTTGTTTAACAATATTAATAAATAAACTAATTAATTTTTTATTTATGACTTATTTTATAAATAGTTAATAATTAGCTTTATTGATTTTAGTGTTGATAAATAAAATTATAGATTTCTTTATTATCAAAAGTTATCACACTTACATGTCAATACTTAAATTAAAATATTAGATTTTATTCCAAAATATTAATTTATTTTAGTAACAAATTTTATAAATATATATTATAATAAAATATAATAAATTAATCATCTTAACAAATAACAACACTCAGTAAAAATCTCGTTGAGACGCGGGGTCTAAAGAGTTCCAATAGTATCCAACGGTAGTCTTACTCCTAACTAGTAGAGTGATTGTTTCCAAAAAATTAATCATCTTACTTATTAGCATTATAAGACAATAAACAAAAATTTAATAAAATAGGATAAATAATATTCATTCATTATTAATAAAATATTAAATATTATTCTACAATTTAATATTAAATAGTATTATTTACATATAAAATGATTTGTAATAAAATAGGATCTTCATATTTTATTAATATTATTATTACATAATAAAATCAATTTTAAAATAAAACCTTAATTTACTCCATGATAAATTGATTAATATATTATTAATAATGATTAACAAAATAAATCAATATTATATATTAAAATTTTGTTTATATTTTTTAATATGAGTAATGAGGTGTAATATAATAAATTCAATCGACCTAGTTATTAATTGTTTATAAAAATATAGATTATAAATAAATAATTTTATTTGAAGTAATATGAATTCAATGTTTTTGTAATGCACGGTAGAAAACAAATAAATAAAGACAGAAACTGTTTATTACATTAAGTGGATAGTAGCCAATATTTATTAACTTGCAAGCAAAGCAATTGATTTTTTATTTGTAAAATAAATTTTAATTTTGATGTTTAGCCTCAAATTACATCTTCAAATTAATAATGAAATTTAGTTTTAATTTTTAAAAGTTTTTATTAATCGCGTTAATTCAAGTTAATAGTAAACACATTCGAGGTGGATGGTATACAACTTAGAATGGTATTTCTAACAAGGGTTTGATATTTTCTAGTTTCGTGACGAAGACAATGGCGTCTCCTCATTTATCAAAGTGTTGATTGTATATGGTCAGAAAGTTTTCACAGTGTTTTGTGATCTTTGACGTAACAGGACAGCAAAAGGAGGGAGTGCAAAGACCATTGATAGATATCGGAGTTGGATGACTGGATCTCATCTGTTATCCATTCCTGGCGGGAAAGAATCATGTAATGCCACCTGGATTTTGTGGAAAGGAATAAATATTTTTTTCCCAGGAGCCAAACCTCGGCTTCTTACGTGCTCTTTCGAGTGGGTACTTTGATTGTATCTACAGTAGCTTGTTATTGTTTAGAATAAAACATTTTAAACATAAACTTATTCTAAAATTTATATTGATCATATTATATCATACTTATAACATAAATCAATGAATAAGGAATAAATTAATATTATCCATATATGCCTACACATAATATATACATTTTTGAAATGCTTTTTCTCCATAAATTACTTAAGTTTGAGGAGATAATTAATTAACTTAATATTTGTATGAGTTATTTTTTAACTGTCCGTATGGTTGCTGTCTCTGGTTTATGGAGACGGAACGGAACAGAAATTTGGAGACGGAACGGAACAAAANNNGTCTCTGTCTCCGGAGTCGGGACAGAAATTGGTGGGGACAGCAAGCAAACAGGTCGGGGACAAAATTTTTCTGTCCCCGTCTTCTGTCCCCACCCATGGGGACAACAACCAAACGTAAGGTAACGACACACAAAAAGGGAGTGAATTGAGTGTTTACAAAATACAACAATTTTTCTAATCAATGTAATCGATTAATATCAATCTGTATAAATAAATAAGAGGAAATCTCTTAATATAAATGAATCAAACAATTAAACAATAATTTTAAAAAAGTGAGGAAGAGAAAATGCAAACTGTTTTATAGTGTATCGACAGACAACCTTAACCTATGTTCATTCTTAAGACTCTTTTTACAATTCAACTATAATTCTTTTTTCAAAGAGAAGAGTAACATTTATCCAAGCTTTCTCGATAACAAAAAAACCTTTTTATAATCTTTTTTCTAATGTGAAAAGAAATCTTAATTCTACTTGAAACACTCTCAAGTACAATATCCAATTCACCCTAACAAAAGATTAAAACTTAAAAATGTTTTACTTAGTCACTTGATAATTCAAAATGGTTCACTTACAGAAATATAAGACAATAATACTCACATGATTGAAAATCTCTTTAAAATGTGTGTATACAATTACCAAAAACTTTATTATGCTAAAATTAATGAGAAAGTATATATTTATAGTGTTTTAGGATCCAAATAGTCTTTCAAGCCAAAAACTAGTCGTTACAACGGCTATATATGACATGTTAATCGATCAGTATAATATACTAGTTGACCAATATGCACTTACAGATATGGCACATTGGTCAACTAATATAACAATCAATCTTACAACAAACTCATGATACATCAAACTTAACAACTTTAATCTAGATTGGTCAACCATTAATCCATATAGTTCAACCAATTACCTAAAAGACATGATGTTAACGACTTCAAATGCTTAAAATTAATTAATTAATTCAAATATGTTTAAAATACTTTTGAAAAATGATCCTTAAAGATAATTTAAGAGATTTAAGAGACTTCTATATTTAAATCAAAAGTTTCAATGCCTTTTGTTGAATGTAAACACTCATGTAATTAAGTAAGATAAAATTATCATGTATAGTGAGCCTTTTCGAACCTAAAATTAATAAAGTGAGATTACAGATATTAATACAAAATCTAAAAAGACCTTAACGAGCCTTGACCTTCTTTGTTATTATTTTTTATCTTCATTTTGTCGGTTGCAAACTTCAACTTCTCCTTTAAACTCCATATACTATCTTCTTGAGTTTATGGCTTCAATTGTTCTAATATTGCTTTTCATCAAATTAATAAATTAATTAATGTTTTGTCATCATAAAAACATCGATTAGAACTTTCCTCAGTTTAACAATCTCCCTTTTTTTTATGATGACAAAACATTTGTGAAAAATAAAAAGAATTATGACTTAGATGCATCTTTGAGTCAAGGAAATTGTGACTTTATATGACCAAGTTTTCAACATTCAAAGCAAATAATATTAAAGGATTTATATTTTAAATCATTTTTACCTTCTTTGAAGTCCTTTGATTTGTAGAATTTCTTCTTAAGAACTTCTTGAATTTCCTAGTGATTGAACTAATTTTTTCTTCATTGCTTTCGTAAGTGTAACACCCCAAAAATCTCGATTTCGTGAATAGTACTTTTTGTGACTTGAATATTGTATCCCGAGATGAATAGTAACACTTGGGACCCAAACTGCATTTTATTTTATTTGACATAAGATAATATTGTTCAATGATGGCCCGATGATCAAATTAGAGCTCAAAACAATTTCGTTTTGAGGGTTTAACCAATAGTTCACATGTGGTCAAAGTTTGACCCGATAATGGATGAAAGTCAAACCCAAAAATATTAATGAAAATAAATGATATTAATTAAGGTATATATGTGAGGTTGATATTTTTCTTATGGGCATTTTTATTGATAAGCATAAAAGAATAGATTAAAAGTCAAAGTTAATTTTGGATCAAAAAAACAATTGGAAAAAATTTAATAAGGGACCACATGGCATTTTTTTCAACTACCCATTCTCTTCTTTTCCAAAAAATTGTCGAGAATCACCTCCCTCTTTCTTCTCTAATTTTCTTTTATTTTCAAGCCAACTTTCTTTATTTTTAACCCCAAATTACCTATTAAACACTAAATTATCAGCCTAGAGTCTCTAACCTCACCATCTCAACAAAAAAATTGGAAAAAGAAGAAGAAAAAGATATATAGGTGTTCTTAATAAATAGTACCCGAATACTTATAAGGTAAGTTAATCGAATTTTGATTATTTTTAATGTATGATTTTGATATAGTTGCATGCATTGATGAATAAAATGCATCAAATTAAATTTGTTCTACAATATTACGAAGATAAAGAAGATGAATTGAAGGAGAGAGGAAAAGAGAAAGAGAAAGAGAAGGAATAAGGAATTGATGGTGAAACTGAAGTTGAAGGAAGCTTAATTTGAAGAATTGGACATCAATTTGATATGTGTTCATGTAATTCTATTTTCCCTAAAAATTGTGTATTATGTAATTTAGGTTTTTTGAGATAAAATTGAGGATTTATGAAATTGTTGCTAAAAATATTTAATTGGATGCTAAATGAAGTAGTTTATGTGATTAATTGGGATTTTGGACTTATAATTTGTATTTTCCTCAATTGACATACATTATCTTTGAATTGATAAACTTGATATACATGTTATTTTTGACTAATTGGTAAGATGAATATGTCTGGAATGTTGTATAGATTAAATTAAAACCAATAACGGAAGAAAAAATGAAATTAAAGAATGACATTTACTTTGGCTGAATATGGAATAGCTTGAATTGGTTATTATGAGCTTTTATTATGAAATTTCAATGAAATTTAATTAGATTTGCCCCTAGTAAAATAGATAAGAATTGGAGGAATGTGATAAGGTTGGCATGCCAATTAGGGAGTTAGCAGTACTACGTCAAGATATATGTTACCAGATTGTATGACTCTGAGAGCAAGGTTCCAGTGTAAGATATTTGATTTGTGTTATGAACTGCATGGCTCCAAGAGCTCAGTCTCAATATGTAAATAAACAAAGACTATATGGTTTTGAGAACCCAATTCCATATTTTAAAATCCCACTTAACTGGCTCAACAATACAATTATGTTGGATTTTACTTTGAAGTAATTACAAAAAATATTTATATGCATGACTAATGATTAATTAACTTCAAATGAAAATAGTAATTGATTTTTAAATTAAAATGTACAATTTATTAATCATTATGTAATTAGATATGAATTATTAAAATAAATACATGCTTATATTTCGTAACTTGATTTTAAATGCCTATTTATGCTTAGAAATAAATAAAGATATTTATATTTGAAAAATATTAAATATCATGCATGTTATAATTGAATGAATTGAATTGAATGAAAAATGTGATTGCTTGAACACCACTAAACCTATAGCTTAGTGTGTGGATTTTCCGCGTGTATAAATGAAGCTAGCATATATGTTAGATATGTTTTTATCATGCTTCATTTGAAATAGTTCGTATTGATGAGTTAGTATGCTTATTTTGTTCTTTTTTACTTGATTGGCTATGCTAAATTTCATAAGTTGTTTCATACGTAGAGACTCTACTAATTCATTAATTTATTTCTAAGGCATATAAAAGGATGTGTACGGTCTTACTATTTAAGGAAACTAATCTCTCATCTTCAATTTCTTAACCTTTAATTTGAATACCTTTTTGTTTTCTATAATTTTAGTAGGAATAAATGAACTATTTAACATTATTTCCCAAAGGTCTACACTTTTGGACATTAAGAAGAATCTCATTCTAATTTTCCAATAAATGTAATTATTATCATCAAGGAAAGGTGATCTACTAATGCTTTGTCCATCTTAATTGAACGATGATGATTATGATGTTTCTAAATAATGTCATTATAATCTTTATTATAGATTTTTTTTAGAAATGCTAGCCTAATATACCCATTATGATACCACTTATTAGTCCCTAATGGCACTCAAAAGGGGAGATGAATTAAGTGTTTACAAAATTTAACAAATTTTCTAACCAATGTACTTAATTAATAATAATCAATATAAATAAGTATGAGAAAATTGGTTAATATAAATTAATCAAACAATTAAACAATCATTTAAAGAGGATATGGAGGAGAGAATCCAAACTGATTTATAATAGTTTAGCAAACAATCCTTTCTTACGTCCATTCTCAAGTCTTATATTGGAATTCCATTATAATTGTTATTTTAAAGTGAAGAGTAAACTTTGTACAATCATTTTTTATAAAGAGGAACCCTTTAACAATCTGTGTTCAAGGTGAAGAGGAACCTTAATCACACTTGGAACACTCCCAAGTATAATCCAACACCCAACAAAATATTAAAATTAAAAAATATCTAACGTATTCACTTGACAACTCAAAGTGGCTCTTACACACAAATATAAGACAAAGATGCTCAAGTAATTGAAAAACTCTTTGACATGTGTGTGTACGACACCTAAAATGTTCTTTATGCTAAAACTAAAGAGAAAAAAAATATTTTTAGTGTTTTGGAACCCAAATAGTCGTTAAAGTCAAGAACTAGCCATTACAGTGACTATATATGACACATTAATCAATTAGTCTAACATATTGGTTGACCAATATGTATTTACAATACCTGATTCACTGGTCGGTGAAACTAGTCAACCAGTACACATATTGATCTACCAATACGACACAATGGTCAGTCGATATATTAATTAGTGTTACAACAAACTTATGGTATATAAAATATATTAACTTTAACCCATATAGGTTGACCACTAACCCATACAGGTCGACCAATCACTAAAAAAAATGATTTTCACACTTCAAATATTCAAAACCAAATTGTTTAATCCAAATGTAATTAAAATGCTTCTTAAAATGTTCCCCACTAATTATTTGAAAGATTAAGAGGCTTTTACTTTAAAATCAAAAGCATCAATGTCTTTTGATAAATATAAAGACTTATACAACGAAGTAAGAAAAAATGATTATGTATGGTGAGCCTTTTGGATCGTCAAATTAACAAAGTGATATTACAAATAATAATACAAATGTAAAATGACCTTGATGAATCTTGACGTTCTTTTGTTCTTACCTTGATCTTTATTTTGTCAATTGCAAACGTCAGTTTCGTTTTTTAACTTCATACCCTATCTTTTCGAGTTTATAACTTTATTTTGTTATAATATTGCTTTTCATCAAATTAATAAATACATTACTAGTAATTATATTTTGTTATCATCAAAACACCAATTAGAACCTTCTTTGATTTATTAATGTAAAATTCAAAATTTAAATGAGTTATAATTTTATAATTTAATTTTTATTATATTTTAATAGAATAATATTTTTTTAACTGAATTAGTTTTTATTAAATCTCAAATCAAGTTCATGTCAAATTACTATATCTAATTATGATTTTAGATTGTGAAGCACGTAATCTTTCTTTCAACAGATGAGGCAAATCTATAAAGACTTAACGGAGAAAATAAACACTTGGAATGTTTACATTATATCAAAATTCTATGAGTTAAGAACCAAAACTGATGATAACATTGGCTGCCATGCTCTCATCTCAATTCATCACCATAAGAAATTCCTAGATAATATCACAATATATTCCAAATTTATCTTTTGCATATAATCATTACCGGTTTATTTATATCTTTGCATTGCAACTATAACACAAAATGATATGCCAGATATCTAGCACGTTGGGAACTAAGAACACACTGTCCTTTAAATACTCATTGACGACTTTTGTCATAACTACCTTTTTAGAGAGTAAATCTCTTATTTCGTATATATATTTGTACAAAGGTGATATTACACATATATAGCAGTCTATATGATCTATATTTGGAAAATACAAATCTTGCTATAATGTTAGCTCTAATTGATCGATTCCTTCCTTTAATCTTGCAAGTGACAACTGTAACATCTCGTTTCTATACTAAGGGTTAGGACATAGGATCCTAAACCAAGATACATGAAAAATAGCATAGAGAATATGTGAGGTGCATTGCATTTACATGCATATCATTAGTGCAAGCATACGCACATGTGATTATTGATATTTGCACGCATTACAATGACTGTTCATGCTCTCATTTGACATTTTTCAGGTGTAAATGATTTTTAATGTGATTATGATATAAATAGTGAATAATTTGTTTTGAAAATTGATTTGGTGAAGTATATTATTGACTTAGAATTTCAGGAAAATTTTGGGGAATTTTGGATATTTATAAGTATTTTTGGACCAGGAAAAATGTCAAGTGGCAAGATAATTGACAAATGGCAATAGAAATAAATGTCAATTGATAGTAGAAATTATTGATAAGTGACTATAGGATTTAATGACAACTGTTATAGAAAATCAGGAGACAATTGAATTAGAAATTGGGAGACAAATGGACTAGCTATTTAAAAGACCAAGTGGAGACCACAAGGTGGTGACATGTGGCAAGTGACATGTGTCACTTGCCTTCCCACACACCTCTCTTCGTTATGTTCAATTGAAAAACAACTATTCTAGTCTTTCATTTTTATTTGTTACTTGCCTTGCCACACACCTCTCTTCGTTATGTTCAAATGAAAGACAATTATTCTAGTCTTTCATTTTTACTTCTTTGGTTAAATGCTCTCTCTTCATTTGTTCTTCATCTTCTTCATTTCTTCTCCTCCATTTACGACATCCTTAACTCTCACCATGTTGAACCTTGTTCTCATCCTTCACTTGCTACTTCCATTTTTATTGTCTTCTTCAATTGTCACTAAAAACCTAACCCTTCCACCTTGAATGATGATGATCGTATAATGCTTGGAAGCTAGGGTTAAGTGTGATTTGAAGATCTTGAAGTTAAACAAGTAAGTGTAAAGCATTATTCTTCATGGTTTGTTGAATAACAACTTTTATGATGATAGTTGGAGGTTAAATGATCATAAAATGGTGATGTATATATGTTGAACTGTGAGTAAAGAAATGACCATTTAAATGTCTTATTTTTGCATGTATGGTGATCAATATTTCATAAGTTGTTGTAGAGATGGAATGAGCCCTAAAATAGTGTAGAAAAAAATGTAGAAATTTTGATTAGTAGATGGATGTTTTGATGCTCTATATTCAATGTACAATAATATGGATTCCTTTGGTTGTTATAGAGATGAACTAAAATAAGTTAAAGCTTAAGACAAGGATTAGTGTGGTGTCTTGAAATGAGATAAATTAGCATGACAGTTTAGAAGTAAAATGAAGGTGATAATGGAGTTGAACATGTGCAGAAAATTACGATGAATGTATTTATATATGGATGTTCTGTTCTTGGTATTTATGATCAAACATAGGTTATGATTTGTTTGTGATTGATATTGAGCTAAAATGGAGGTAAGAATGAAGAGGAAATGATAAGGAAATAAGCTAGAAATGATAGACTAAGCATAAGAAATGTTGGATGTAATTTTTAGGAGTGGAAAAGCTAGAAAATTGGAAGAAAATTGCTGGGAATTTTCGGACATGAGCAACCCACGATCGTGGGAATGCCAAAAAGGGGCTGAAACTTTCTGTTTTCATAACCCACGATCGTAGGAAGTCATCCACAATCATGGGACTAGTTGTTACGTGAAAAATGCATCTTTTATGTGTGGTTTGAAACACAAATGGTTAGGTACTCTCCTATGATGTATTTAGGCTTAAATGAGGCTTGAAATGAACCTAGTTGATGATAGATTAAGTGGTTAAATGCGTGATATATTTAAGGTGATAATGGAGGTTATAACTCAAGAATGGATTGTTGATATCAAAGTACCAAAATCTGGAAAATTATGAATATAATGGGAATGAAGGTGTTCATATGAATGCTAATGTGATTCAAAGAAAATGAGAAATGTGTATTAAGTAAAGATGAATGATAAATTGGATATTATGTGATCTTATAATGCTAGAAAAGAAATAATGAATGATTAAATTGTGATATTAGAATAATTAAGTTCTTTGAGCTATAAACTTGAGTGCAAGCTTGATATACACAAATGATGATGTTTAAATGATTAAGTGATGTGATTAAGGAAACATATCCATAATAGTCAAATTGAGTATGCATGATACATTACACATATACATCTGTGTACAATTAAATGTTTATGTGATTGTGCAATTAGTAGTGTGTGTACAATGTGTGTATTGCATGAAGTTGATACACACGATTGAACGTCAGCATCCAGACGTTTCCAGATCATAGAAGTAAATGCTAATATGGAGCGTACTGTGAGTTGACCTAGATGGTCTCACATAAATTGTTTATTCTGCTAAATTTTCGTACTGAATTATTGCTGATGTGATGTGTTGTTTTCCAGACATTAAAAGTCCGAGGAGTTTGATAAAATGTGAATGTATTGGAAGTGCTTCATTGAATGTGAATGAGTAAGAAATAAGTGATACTCAACATATTTGTTGAATGTCAGACTTAGGTATGTTGATACGTGAAAGTGAATGTGTAAAGTGAATATAAGTGATTAATTGATATATGAGATTTGATGCATTCCACTACATAAATGCATGAACAGATAAAGGCAGTTATGACCGGATTAGCCATCGAAAAAGAGCTTAAAGCTCAGAATGTGATTAAGAGCAAAAGGCTCATTATGTATAATGAGCCCGATATCTCCAATGGATACGGGATATTTATCAATAAGCTCGGTATCCATAATAGATACGGGACAGTTAAAGGCACTTGGTCATAACAATGTAACAATTAAAAGTGAGCCTCATGAGCATTGCATATATATTTGATATGTGTGTTTTAAATGATCGTAGTGAATTGTTTCAATTGACATGAATGAGAATATGAATTAAGTGAATATAAAATGTATGTGATTCAATATGATGATCAGTGAAGTGATGTGTATTATGTGATTATGTGAATTGTCTGTGAACAATTTGTGTTATGTGATATGAGTGAGCCATCGAGGATGGTCTGCTCACTGAGTTCGCAAAACTCACCAAAATTGCAAAGTTATCTTTCAGGTTCAGGGGATACTTAGTTAGATCAATTGGAGTATAACCACCGCATTCATATAAGAGTTTGAGGTTGGGATCAGTTGGCATACGTTTTCCGTTATTTTAGTATTAAACACTGTATTCTGCAAGCGTTATTTATTGTATAATTGAATTCAGTTTGTAATAACAGTTGAAACTAAATATATTTTGTAATTATAATGGGCCCAGATGATTACTGGAATTTATGATGATGTGTTTATTGTTTGTGACTAAAATCGTTATAAATGAAATAGGTCGAAAATGATTATTAGTTTTCTAAAAAATGTGTGTGTTACGCGAATAATTTGGAATGAGTGTGATTGACTGACTGTCCTAACGTGCCACCCTCATAGAGTATGTTCTCGAATATCGTCGGTATGTTCAAGAATATGCCCTATAAGTATGGGGTACTAAAACAACTCATATCAACACTCCCCCTTAAGTTTGTGCATATAGATCGAACATGCCTAACTTACTAAGTGAGCTGTGAAAACTCTTGCTGCACGTAACTTTGATTAGAATATCTGCCAGCTGGTCTTTAGATCTCACAAAAGGAAACCAAACTATCTTTATATCAAGGTTGTGTTTGATTAGGTGTCTATCAACTTCAACATGTTTGGTTCGATCATGTTGGACTGGGCTATGTGAAATACCAATTGCTGCTTTATTATCACAAAACAAATTCATTTCGTCATTAAGAGGAAATCCAATTTTAGATAATGATCTCCTAAGCCAAAGAAGTTCACATAGTCTCTTTGCAATTCCTCTAAACTTTGCTTCTGCACTTGATAAAGGCACTACTTTCTACTTTTTACTTCTCTAAGTAACTAAATTTCCCCCAATAAATGTGAAATAGCCTGAAGTAGACTTTATAGCTGATATGTTTCCTGCCCAGTCCACGTCGATATACCCTTCAACATTCAAGTGGCTATTTTTAAATAACAAAATTCCTTTTCGTGGGGATGACTTTAGATATTGAAGGATTTGCATTACAACACTCGTATGATCTTCGCTGAGGTAATGCAAGAGCTAACTAACTACACTTACCGCATATGCAATTTCAGGTCGTGTGTGAGACAAATAAATTAATTTCCAATGAATCTCTGATATCTGCTTTTGTTTATTAGGACTCGATTTGGGTACTCTCTAAGTCGACGATTCTGAACTATTGGTATATCAGCAGGTCTACAATCTAGTAACCTAACTTCAACTAATAAATCCAAAACATATTTCTGTTAAGAAAGAAATATGCTTGGATAGATCTTATAACTTCAATTCCCAAGAAGTACATGATTCCTCTTAAATTTTTCATTTCAAACTCAATTGCCAATTATTTTTTAAGCTTAAAAATCTCTTCAGCATCGTCTCTAGTCATATCGTCAACATAGACAATTAGAGCTATGATTTTGCCTTATTGATGCTTCAAAAAGAGCGTGTGATCAAAGCTACTCTGGTGAAATCCGTATTTTGTCATTGCCAAGCTCAGTCTTTCAAATCATGCTCAAGGAGACTGTTTTAGTCCATACAAGGCCTTTTACAATTTACACACTGCCTTACCTCTAGAATTTGCAGTAAACCCAAGTGGAACATCCATGCAAATCTCCTTTTCAAGCTCACTATGGAGGAATGCATTTTTTATATCAAATTGATGTAAGGGCCAATCTAAATTTGTTGCAAGGGAGTATCCATGTAAATCTCCTTTTCAAGCTCAACATGGAGGAATGCATTTTCATATTGAATTGATGTAAGGGCCAATCTAAATTTGCTACAAGGGACAATAGAACTCTGATTGTGTTCAATTTGGCCACCAGTGAGAATATTTCTTGATAATCGACTCCACATGTCTGGGTATACCTTTTGGCCACCAACCTTACCTTGTATCGTACAACAGAGCCATCTGTGTTGTACTTAATCGAGAAAACCCATTTACATCCTACAGGTTTCTTTCCATTTAGAAGTGAGGTGAGTACTCGTGTCCTATTTTTTAATAAGGCATTCATATCCTCCTTCATAGCTTGGATTTGTCTTGGATCTTGTAACACCTTTTTCTACCCTTGTAGGAATGTGGTGAGCTGAAAGATGATGAGTAAGGCGTCACGCTGGTTCAGGAGCCTTGTAGTGGGTACATTATTAGCAATGGGATATTTTAAACTTCTCTCTTCTTTTTCAGGAGAATATCGATTTGGAGGTTTACCACAATTATGCCTGAAAGGTAATTCATAGCCAACAGAAATAAGACATTCTATGGTGTTAGAGACATAAAGAGTAATTGGAGAGCTTGGAGTATTTACCTCAGGAGATGGGCCAATGGGTATTGTTGAGAGAGAGGGGACATCTGTGGGAGAATTTACTTCTATCTTATTTGAGGAGTTGCCTTTACTAACAACTTCTTTAGTACAATCATTAAAATGTTCTGTCTCTGCTCTTCTCCTCACTAAAAGATGATGTCTTTAGGTCATTAAATTTTGGTCAATCAAAATGTAACCAATTAAGCTTTTCATCAAGATTCTCCACTTGAAGAGGACAAGTGGATGCCTTGAAAGTGTAGAAATTCTCACCTTCTAGAAATGTGACATCCATTGTTACATAAGTGCATCTATGAGTAGGATCATAGCAACGATACCCCTTTTAATGAAATCTACAGCCCACAAAAAGACATCGAACGACATAGGGACTAACTTTTATGCGTTGATCCTTATGAAGATGAACAAAGACCACACACCCAAATACTGTTGGTTGCATCATCAAAATTAAAGGTAAAGTAACAAATTGGGATATCATTTGGAGAGGTGTTGTATCTCAAGTACCTTTAATGGCATTCTATTAATAACATAAACTACTGTCATGACTGCATATGCCCAATACTGATTCAGTATATTAACTCCAATGAGGAGCGCTCGAGTAGTTTCTAGGATATGACGATTTTTCCATTTTGCTACTCCTTTTGTTGAGAAGTTTGTGGATGCAAAGTCTCATGAACCATTTTGTGTTGGCGAAAGAAATTTCTAAATCGAGCATTCACAAACTCCCCTTCATTATCTTAGTGAAGAAGTTGTGGTATGGAGGCATTTTGAGTGCAAATCATCTTGTAAAAAGATTGAAAAGTTTAAAAAACTTCATCCTTGTTCTTCAGTAAATATAACCATGTCAACGTAGTGCAATCATCAACAAATATCACAAGCCATCGATGGTCAGACATATTAGTTTTCAGGGAAGGTCCCTACACATCAGCATGAATTAACATAAATGGCACCAAAATCTTATTAGAACTTAAAGAATAATTAGCTCGGTGGCTTTTAGCCAAAATGTAAGTCTCACATTTAAACTCAGAAACTGTTAAGTTTGAAAATAAAACAGGAAAAACATGTTTCAAATAGTTGAATGATGGGTGGCCTAATCGACGATGCCAAAGATAAATCTGCACCTTTTTGAACTTGCTGGAATGAGTGGTCTGACATGCTCGACCTATCTTTACATCCTCGAAGTAGTAAAGTCCTACCCTCAGTACCACGCCTAATGATCTCTCTCATATGAATATCTTGAAGGAAGAAAACATTAGGGTAAATAATTGTAACACACTGTAGTTCCTTAGTAATCTATCTTACATATAGTAATCTATGTGCAAGAGAAGGAACAAGAAGTGTATTAAAAAGTGGTAGATTGGATGACAATACCACTGTGCCAGCCCCTGTCATTGGAAATGTCCTCCCATTGGCATTTGCAATGCTTGTTCTTTGTGGTATAGTTCTTGGGGAAAAATCTCTTTCATCGTTCGTCATATAGTCAAAGGCTCTCGAATCAAGAATCCACAAAGAATCAATTTTCTTCACATTAGAGTTTAGAAAAATTGTAGCTGAGGTAGCATTGTGTCCTTTAGTTGGACTCAAAGTGAGGGTTAAGTCCTTGGCAATTGAAGCTTGACTAATAGAGACAACAACCAATTCTCTAGCAATCTACCTATCCTTGCCTGTGTTGGCAGTCTGTCCTCTAGTATGTTTCTTCTTTGCTTATAACTGATTCCACCATTTGAGGTAGCCATGAATACCTTACCTCCAGAATTTATAATTACCTCCAAAATTTGTAGTAAACCCAAGTAGAACATCCATGTAAATCTCCTCTTAAAGCTCACCGTGGAGGAATGCATTTTTCACATCGAATTGATGTAAGGGCCAATCAAAAATGCATGTCTCACATTTAAACTCAGAAACCATCAAGTTTGAAAATAAAACAGGAAAATCATGTTTCAAATAGCTGAATGATGGGTGGCCTAATTGACGGCGCCAAAGATAAATCTGCTCCTCTTTGGACTAGTTGGAATGAATGGTTTGACATGTTCGACTTATCTTCACATACTCCAAATAGTAAAGCCCACCCCCCTTCATACCACGTCTAATGATCTTCTTCATATGAATATCTTGAAGGAAGAAAACATTAGGGTAAATAATTGCAACACACTGTAGTTCTTTAGTAATCTAGCTTACAGATAGTAATATTTTTTTGCAAGAGAAGGAACAAGAAGTGTATTAGAAAGTGGTAGATTGGATGACAACACCATTGTGTCAGCCGCTGTCACTGGAAATGTCTCCCTATTGGCATTTGCAATGCTTGTTCTTGGTGGTATAATTCTTTGGGGAAAATTTCTTTCATCGTTAGTCATATGGTCAAAGGCTCCTGAATCAAGAATCCACAAAGAATCGGTTTTTTCACATTAGAGTTTAGAAAAACTGTGCCTGAGGTAGTATTGTGTCCTTCAGTTGGACTCAAAGTGAAGGTTAAGTCATTGACAATTGAAGCATGACTAACAGAAACAATAGCCAATCCTCTAGCAATCTACCCATCCTTGCCTATGTTGACAGTCTCTCCTCTAGTACGTTTTTTCTTTGCTTGTAATAAATTCCACCATTCAGGGTAGCCATGAATCTTAAAGCATGTCTCTTTAGTGTGTTTAGATCCTCCATAATAAGAACATTTATGTCCATCAGATACATTCTTTGATTTAGGAGTGAAATTTTGACTTTCCATCTGGACCAGAGTTAGGTACAAGAGTTCTCATTCTCAAGCCTTTAGATGCCAACACAGCACCCTGTGATTCCTCTGGCATAGTTCCTATAATCACTGTTTGGCGTGTTGCCTCATGGCGAACATGGGCATACGTTTGTTCCATAGTAGGGAATGGTTGAATTTGCAGAATCTCCCTCCGGATCCCATTGAGCCAATCGTCCAAACCATCCAAAAAAATGTATGCTTTTTCTTCTTGCTACATACTATTGTAATAGTATGAATTTCTTCTTGGCATCGCAACAGGTTGAGTCTCCGAAAATCAATTTCTGTCATAATCTCTATAGTGTGTTGCAATATTTTTCTACTAAACCACCTACTTGCTTTAATCATGATACTTTGCGTTGGAGATAGTATACCTGAGATGCATATATTACTATCATCAAAATATATTGTTACAATAGCATCCCACACTATTTTTGTTGTAAATTTGATAAAATCCTCAATCATGGAAGGATCCACCAGGTTAATTAGCTAGCTTTTTACTGTGGCTTCATCTGTATGCCACTTTCGGAACATTAGGTCTGTTGATTCGTGTTAGGATAAGTCACCATTGATATGACCCAACTTGTCTTTGTCAAATATGTGCATCTCCACCACGGGACCAAAGCGCTCAAGTAGTTCCTAGGATATGACGATTTTTCCATTTTGCTACTCCATTTTGTTGAGAAGTTTGTGGATGCAAAGTCTCATTAACCGCTTCGTGTTGGCGAAAGAAATCTCTAAATCGAGCATTCACAAACTCCCCTTCATTATCTGAGTGAAGAACTTGTGGTGTGGAGGCATATTGAGTGCAAATCATCTTGTAAAAAGATTGAAAAGTTTAAAAAACTCCATCCTTGTTCTTCAGTAAATATAACCATGTCAACGTAGTGCAATCATCAACAAATATCACAAACCATCGATGGTCAGATATATTGGTTTTCAGGGAAGGTCCCCACACATCAGCATGAATTAACATAAATGGCACCATACTCTTATTGGAACTCAAAGAATAATTAGCTCGGTGGCTTTTAGCCAAAATGCATGTCTCACATTTAAACTCAAAAACTGTTAAGTTTGAAAATAAAATAGGAAAAACATGTTTCCAATAGCTGAATGATGGGTGGCCTAATTGACGATGCCAAAGATAAATCTGCTCCTTTTTGAACTTACTGGAATGAGTGGTCTGACATGCTCGACCTATCTTTACATCCACAAAGTAGTAAAGTCCTCCCCTCAGTACTACGCCTAATGATCTCCCTCGTATGAATATCTTGAAGGAAGAAAACATTAGAGTAAATAATTGTAAAACACTGTAGTTCCTTAGTAATCTATCTTACATGTAGTAATCTATGTGCAAGAGAAGGAACAAGAAGTGTATTAAAAAGTGGTAGATTGGATGACAATACCACTGTGCCAGCCCCTGTCATTGGAAATATCCCCCTATTGGCATTTGCAATGCTTGTTCTTTGTGGTATAGTTCTTTGGAAAAAATCTCTTTCATCGTTAGTCATATAGTCAAAGGCTCTCGAATCAAGAATCCACAAAGAATCAGTTTTCTTCACATTAGAGTTTAGAAAAATTGTAGCCGAGGTAGCATTGTGTCCTTTAGTTGGACTCAAAGTGAGGGTTAAGTCATTGGCAATTGAAGCTTGACTAATAGAGACAACAACCAATCCTCTAGTAATCTACCTATCCTTGCCTGTGTTGGCAGTCTGTCCTCCAGTATGTTTCTTCTTTGCTTATAACTGATTCCACCATTCGAGGTAGCCATGAATACCTGACCTCCAGAATTTGTAGTTACCTCCAAAATTTGTAATAAACCCAGGTGGAACATCCATGTAAATCTCCTCTTAAAGCTCACCGTGGAGGAATGCATTTTTCATATCGAATTGATGTAAAGGTCAATCAAAAATGCATGTCTCACATTTAAACTCAGAAACTGTCAAATTTGAAAATAAAACAGGAAAATCATGTTTCAAATAGCCGAGTGATGGGTGGCCTAATTGACGGCGCCAAAGATAAATCTGCTCCTCTTTGGACTAGTTGGAATGAATGGTCTGATATGTTCGACCTATCTTCACATACTCCAAATAGTAAAGCCCACCCCACTTCATACCACGTCTAATGATCTTCTTCGTATGAATATCTTGAAGGAAGAAAACATTAGGGTAAATAATTGTAACACACTGTAGTTCTTTAGTAATCTAGCTTACAGATAGTAATTTATGTGCAAGAGAAGGAACAAGAAGTGTATTAGAAAGTGGTAGATTGGATGACAACACCAATGTGTCAGCCGCTGTCACTGGAAATGTCTCCCTATTGGCATTTGCAATGCTTGTTCTTAGTGGTATAGTTCTTTGGGGAAATTTTCTTTCATCGTTGGTCATATGGTTAAGGGCTCCCGAATCAAGAATCCACAAAGAATCGGTTTTTTCACATTAGAGTTTAGAAAAACTGTACCTGAGGTGGTATTGTGTCCTTCAGTTGGACTCAAAGTGAAGGTTAAGTCATTGACAATTGAAGCTTGACTAACAGAAACAATAGCCAATCCTCTAGCAATCTACCCATCCTTGCCTGTGTTGACAGTCTCTCCTCTAGTACGTTTCTTCTTTGCTTGTAATCGATGCCACCATTCAGGGTAGCTATGAATCTTAAAGCATGTCTCTTTAGTGTGTTTAGATCCTCCATAATAAGAACATTTATGTCCATCAGATACATTCTTTGATTTAGAAGTGAAAATTTGACTTTCTATCTGGACCAGAGTTAGGTACAAGAGTTATCATTCTCAAGCCTTTAGATGCCAACACGGCACCCTGTGATTCCTTTAGCGTAGTTCCTATCATCACTGTTTGGCGTGTTGCCCCATGGCGAACATGGGCATAAGTTTGTCCCATAGGAGGGAATGGTTGAATTTGCATAATCTCCCTCCGGATCCCATTGAGGCAATCGTCCAAACCATCCAAAAAAATGTATGTTGTTTCTTCTTGCTACATACTATTGTAATAGTATGAATGTCTTCTTGGCATCGCAACATGTTGAGTCTCCAAAAATCAATTTCTGTCATAATCTCTATAGTGTGTTGCAATATTTTTCTACTAAACCACCTGCTTGCTTTAATCATGATACTTTGCGTCGGAGATAATATACCTGAGATGCATATATTACTACCATCAAAGTAGATTGTTACAATGGCATCTCATACTATTTTTTTGTTGGAAATTTGATAAATTTCCCAATTATGGAAGGATCCACCAAGTTAATTAGCTAGCTTTTTACTGTGGCTTTATCTGTATGCCACTTTCAGAACATTAGGTCTGTTGATTCGTGTTGGGATAAGTCACCATTGATATGACCCAACTTGTCTTTGCCAAATATGTGCATCTCCACCACGAGACCAAAGTGCATAATTGGTCCCATCCAACTTGATTCCAATTGGAGCAGTGGTTGAGTCAATCGTTGGAATTGAAATTGTAGTCTGGGATAGAAATTCAGTCATTTTTTTATGTGAATTATGTTAGAATACAGGGTGAAGAGGAGGAAATTTCAGGATTTCGTCTCCTTTTTTCATGGTGAAAGGTATAGATTTAAACCCTAATGTTATTGTTTTTGAGTGGTAAGGGATATCCTAGCTTTGATACCAGGAGAGACTTTTGTCATGGCTACCTTTTAAAAGAGTAAATCTCTTATTTCGTATGTATATTTGTACAGAGGTAATATTACACATATATAGCAGTCCATATGCTCTATATTCGAAAAATGCAAATCAATACAAATCTTACATAATTCTCGCTATAATAGATCGATTCCTTCCTTTACTCTTCCAAGTGACAGCCCATGCCAACACCCGTGTAATTATAAGAGCACAAGAACAAAGCAAGAAACATGATCTAACTCGCGGTCATGGAGGTAACAATCTCTTGAGCAAGTCTCCAGATCATTTCACGCGAAACAAGCAGAGATCCATCTCCATCAATAGTGAAAAGGGAAAATGCCAAAGGATTGAGGTTGCCCTGTGGGACTGGAGAATAACCAAATACATATATATGTACTGGCCTTTAGTCATACACCCTCCCACCGTCCCTAGACCAATCCTCCTAAGTGGTGGAGTTCATTGGCATAAGGGCGGTGGTGGGTGGTGGCGATGCTAATTTAGTTGAGATGTGGATGAACTGACCAAGTAGGGAGCTCTATAGGTTATTATATACAAGAAAAAGCAACGAGTTTGAGGACACGGAGAAGCCTGAAGAGAGACAGAAGGGTATGTGGAAAATCGAAAAGAATAAGAAAGTGAAATGGAAAGTGGGGTATGGGTGGGTTACCTCTCCTGTGGGTTAGCAATGGTCGAATCTTCTATGGAATATGCGGCGACCACCAGCTCCATTGCTTTTTTCACATTTCTTATTTTTCGTAACTTTACTATTTTATTTTATTGCTCATATTCTCAATTTTCTATTATTTACTCACACAGTAACACGCTCACTCGTGTGGATAATTTATTCGACGCTAAAATGAAGAAAAGAAAGCTGATCATAATTCAGAACCATTACCACCATCACTAAATGCTGGATAGATATGTTCCAAGCATATTCATAAAACAGACATTAACAGAAGCAAAAGTTCAAGAGAAAGTGAGACTTAAGGGTTGGCTTAATATGGTCATGTCACTCTGTGCAATTGATGAGGAAAACAAAAAAGCAAAGAAGGAATTGTTAATTAGAAAGTGCTTTTGGGATGCCTTAGAACTGAAGCAAGAACCATTGGTAGATATATAGGCTACAGTTTCCTGAGAGCAGTCTCGTAAGATTAGTATCGGAATGTAAAGTATGCAGAGGTAGACTACCGAGAACTGCTCGACCATTGCGGTTTAGAATTCACATACTCGATTCCCTCTTCTCTTCAACTTTTGAGATATTATATTATAAACCTAATTCGCGTCAAAATCGCCTAATAAGATGACATCTTCCTCCAAAAAGCCGTGCAATGAATTCCAAATACATGAAATCTTATCCAGTAAACAAGCAAATGGATATATAATTCTTTTCTCATAGCACATATTCCTTACTTACTCTTTATCATTTCATGATCAACCATGAGAAAATGTGGAATGAGCCTTACAGCTTTCATTCTGAAGGAAAGAACAATGGAACCTGAATCCCTCAGATGTCTTGAGTTTCATACAAGAAATGTTAAAGAGAAACAGTGCTCCAATCATAATGAAAAGGCAAATTCAAAGCCGTTGTCTGCATTTTATATGATTACATCGGAGATAGCAACAAGTCTATTGCTACTAAAGAAAAAATTTGGAATGTTGCACTGGCAATAACTTCTCAATCAAACTATCCCCTACCCTTTTCTGCCTATTAAATGACCATTCCCAACTTGCCACAGCAAACCAAATCCTTTTCCCATGGCTACCGATGCAACCACCAACCGGCCACCGCGGGCCACCAGGACAACACACTCCAGGCTTCTCCGACTCATTGCCATAGTTATACTTGTCCTGATAGTCCTAGTCGGCTTAGTTGTGCTCATTACCTGGCTAGCAGTCAAGCCTAAACGAATCTTTTACACCGTTGACGATGGCTCAATCAAAAACTTCAACATTAACACCAACCGCATCAATGCCACATTCGGTCTTGTTATAATGGCACACAATCCTAACCGCAGAATCTCCATGTACTATGATTCCATCGAAGTGACAGTGGCTGTGCATGGCCAAACCGTGGCGTTTAATACCCTCGAACCATTTTATCAACCTCGGAAGAACGTAACTAGACTAGATGCGACGCTTGAGTCCAGAGACGTGGCATTGTCAAGCTCGTTGTCCAGAGACCTCAGGTTGGAGAAAAGGTCTGGGCAAGCAGAAATAGATGTCCTAATTAGGGCCAGAATTCGGTTTAAGATTGGAGTGTTGAAGTTGAGACATCGTACACTCAAGATTTCATGTTCTTCTGTAATGATCAACTTCTCATCTTCCAAAGGTTTTCAGAGGGCGTACTGTGATATAGGCTAAAGGTCCGTAACGACTTAGTTTCTGTCTCTAGTTTTAATCTTCTTCTGGGAATTGCATGATTTGTGTGAGCCAGACCAGAACCAGTATTTACTGTTTTTTCGTAGTTTCATGAGAAATGGTGTGAAAACAAATATTTGTGTTGATTTCCTTCTGTGATTACAGGCTTGGTTAAGTTGTACTTACAAAATGTTTTAACATAATAATTAATTTATTTTTATTTTTATCATGGTATAAATTTCAGTTACATGTAAATAACTTCGCATGGCTGGTTGATTTCAATAGATGCCATCGTCCTTTTCCATACAATAAATGATAGTTGTCGAAGTATAAGCAACGAGAATCAATCTTTTGTACCCACTATTTTATATCAATTCTGTACGGAAGATTTCGTTCCTAAGCACTGGAACGATAAGCCTCACTGTTGAAAGTTGAAACCGGCTACACTAATTGCCTCCATGGTTTATAACGCAGAAGAAAAATCAAAAAGAGGATGACTAGAACATGGTAATTCATTAATGAAATTATATTCAATTAAGATTAATCAAATGTGTGTAGTAAACAATTAAGCATTTCATTTACCAATTAGTAAATAATTTTCATTCAATTATAAATTACATAAGCCAACGAAGTTATTTAGAATATTAAATTAGACATTATTGTTTTTAAAAATAGGTAAAAGATCATGTATTTACGTGATTTTACTTATTTTTAACAGTATTTTAAAATTAATAAAAATACTTGTTTTAATAAATTGGTTATGTAATTGAGTGTTAAGTACCTAAAAAAAGTTTGTATAATTATTCTAATTTGATTTTAGTAATGAATATAATTAAAATAACAATTGTTAAAACAATTGCAACAAAGCCAAATGCATCTAATTTTGTATTGGAAAATAAATTGTTGTTTGTGGAAATATTTGTTAACTAAAGACGAGCAGTGCGCTTACTGTCTGTTTGGTTGCTGTCTTCAAGATGCAGAGACAGAACGGAACAAAAATTTAGAGACATAACAGAACAAAAATTGGAGACAGTAAGCTGTTTGGTTATGAAGGACAGAACAGAAAAAATTGTCTTCGTCTGGAGGACAAAATGTGTTTGGTTG
>JANZXP010000195.1:4015114-4034181 GCA_027576715.1 Erythroxylum flavicans | reverse complement strand
AAAATTGAAATTGTAATATTTTAAATACTCTATATTGCTCTTAATTTTATATTTATATGATAATGATTGTCTTTTTTTATATAAATTGTGGTTATTATTTATATGTGAAACACCTGAAAATTATTATTATTTCATATTAATTGTGATTATTATTTATTATTTAGATTTTTAGAGACAGGGTTAAAAATATACAGTACAATTGTACAATATAACAATGGACTATTTTGCAAATTTTAAAAAAAATTAGGGACTATTTTATAAATTTAAAAAATTACCTGAAACGGTATCCGGTATTGACCGGTACCGGTACAGTACTATATTAGAACTCAATCCGGTACCGAATTCGGTAAGGTATTCATAACATTGATTGGAAGAACCAAGAAGGAAATAAAGAAACTATGGTTCTGGATGGCTAAATAACTTTTGTACGCTGATTTTGGCAATGTAAGTGGTCTCCATTTCCCACCATTACTGAAAATTGAGGTATGGACAGTATAGGTAATTTCAGGAAATTGGCAACACGAGGTTGTATGATGTTATGTGTACTGCCACAGTAAATGAGGATGGAAAAGAGTTGGCCTTGAATTGTGCCTTGCAAGCGTAAGGTTTTAGTAATGTTGAGTCCAAGGTAAGCAGCTATTGCTAAATGGATTGGGGCATTTGATGGTGGTGTATGTTTGGTTAATCGGTCGAATAGGACGGGTGGATCTTCAGAGTCCAGGTATGTGATGAATGGAATCTTGGATAGATTATCAAGAAATTCAAGTAAAGGGGTGGTAACTTCGTCAGAATCATTAGTGAGGATTGTGAGAAATTATGGTAATTTACAACGATGCCCCGGGCTGAATTTGTCATCACAATTAAAACAAAGCCCTCGGGAACAATGTTGTTGCATTTAAGTGGGGCTTAAGCGACGTACAAGAAGTTAGAGATGTGGACGAGGAGGTACTGGTAGTAATAGTGTAGAAATGGGGGTGGTAGGACTGGTTTTGTAGTTGTAGGCAACATTGGCTACCGAGAGACAACGGTAGTTCGAGGTCGATGGTCATTTATCTTGGCTTCGACAAGTTTTGCAAGGCCAATAGCTTCAGCTAAGGTAAGTGGTTTATGAATTGCTAACTCTTGTTGGATTTCAGTTTTTAGGCCAGAGAGAAAACAATTGAGAAAAGCAATGTGTGGCAAACCCACAAGGCAATTACTAAGCTTTTCAAAATTTACTTGATACACGGTAACGGTGTCGGTTTGACAGAGTTTGAAGAGTGCAGCTTGGTGATTCTCATAGGTTAATGGACCAAAATGCAATTGGACAGCCCTGGTGAATGCTTCCCGGGTTGTAAATTGTTCATGTGATTGCATCCACTTGTACCAACTGAGAGCCTCACCAGTGATATAAGATGAGATTAAGGAAATTCTTTACTCTACTGTAATTTAGTAATAAGAGAAATATTGCTCAACTTGAAAAAGCCAATCCAAGGGATTAGATCCATCAAATAAGGAAAGGTGTATTTTGGGAAGCTTAACAGGAAAAGGTGGATGTGGTTGTGGTAGCGGAATGTGGATGGTGGAGTGGGAAGAGGTTCCAACATGGTACTGGGTTGATGGGGTGGGTGGTGTTGTGGTGGTGGAAGTGCTTGTATTATGGAGATTGTGAACCATACCAGTGAGAGATTGAAGATTGGCTAGAATTTGTTGATTGGTATCTTGATTTTGATTGATATGTACGTTGTTTTCATCCATCTGTACTTTGTTTTCATTCATCTATAATTGAACATCTTTGAGGGCTTTAGAAAGGTGGGCAACTAAATCATCCATGGACGATGAAGTTGTCGTTCCTTGTTCTTTCCTAAGAGGCATAATGCTTCTCTCTCAACGAAAGCACCAATGTAATATCCCTGTTCAAGCTGGGATTAGGCTCTAAAAAATAACGAGAAAGAAGAGAATTGCAATTCAAATAAGATTCTACTTACTGTTTCAGAATTAAAATTACAAATAAATAAATTCAAAGATCCTAAAAATAAAAAGTCACAACTTCCACTATTTTTCTAATAGACCATGACTCTAAATTGATTCAAGACTTAATCAAATGAAATAATTACAATAATTGTGAAATTAGAACTGAAATACACGACTCAAAGCTAATAATCCTTAAGCCTAATTGAAGTTTTATGCCTTCTTTTGGGTTTTGTTGCTTTGGGCTATCTGCAGGCATTACATTGTCGTTTGAATATACACTAAATAAACATTTAGAGTAAGCAATAACTCATCAACTATATGTTTTAGATGAAATGCCTGATAAGTTTACCATTCAAAGGGTCAAAAGATAGTAAGAGATTCAATTCAATTAATTGGTAATGAAAACACATCCACAATAATTATTACAAAGTTTTATAAGTCTTGCATAGTTTCACATATATTTAATTTGGAAATTCAGACATATAACCTTTATCATTAGAAGTTATATGGAGAGTCTGTCCTACCATTGAACTATCCAAGTGTAATAAGATATGAATTTTACTAAAAAATAATTTGACTCAACTGTGCTACTTTTTCATCTAAGACATAAAAATATAGTTTTTATTTATTTGATATATCAAATATTACTTTTTTTTGGTCATAAAATGAAAGACAAACAGATTATATTGGAATACTAGTAAAAGTAAGAAGCAGATAGGCATATGTGTCTTGGATATGGAAAACTATAACTACGATACTTGCCAACTTGAAAGGAAGACTCCACATCTAACGTTTCTAAGAAGAAATGTCGTGCCCATTGTACTGACATATCTTAAAATTCACATCATAGTTGTGTATTTTGGCCAAAACATTGATTACTTCACCAAATATACAATTCAAACTCAATCAAATTAGGTCTTACTCATTAAATGCCTAACAATGTCATAAACATACTTAAACGTACAAGTTGGATATAAACTACTCCCTGCCAAGCACTATGGGTATGTTGGCAAACAAAAACTATGCTATAGTGATAATTGATGGTGTATAGAAATGCAATAAGTTGGTTATAATTTGAACGCTGATTTATAGTGTTTTCGTGACTAGTAGTCTAAATACTCCTGCCAGACAATGTCAAAACTCAAAAGTCGTTTCAATACAAACACTTCAATTTAAAGTCGGTGTAAAATCATTCTTATTTGCATAGGATGAATTAGGAGTTTCAAACGACTCCCACACATGTTTACATTTTAGAAGAAATCTGTAACAATGATACATTAAGAGAGGAAGAGTGTACCAAGAGATGAAGCAAGAAATAAGCTATAAGGAAAGACCCAAAACATCCATTGTGTCTTAAAAAAAATGAAGTTTTAGGAAAGTCAAATACATCTAATTTCAAAAAATAGACCAAATAGTCAATGTACAATTATTTTTTTTTCTGAATTCAAATATTTGAAGATAAGTTGTTTGATCTTTTTACTTCTGTTTCATCCATATCTGTCAATAATGCATATATCCAAATTCTTATGCTCGTAGTCCCACTCAAACGTTCGCTATCAAGACTTCTCGTTTGCCAAACAGAAAAAGAGTTACATGGTTTTAACTAGGGATGCCTTGGCATGAAGAGGAAGGGCCAAGGTGCATTGTCAAGGCTAGGCCAGGCTCAAATGGATCAAATATTCTGCTAAAGGTCAAAGTCCAAAGTTTTGGCCTTGGGGTGTTGATCGGATGAGCTACAAACGATTGAGAGTCTCCTGACAGAGTCATGTTGTCGCCTAAGTCAGTAACCTGATACCAAGGAGTTGAACTGGTTGATGGCACAACAGATCTCGTCCTTCAATCTTTAGGATTTTGCATTCGTAATAAAAGATGATCCATGTAAGAATTGGATAGTTATGGTACGACAAACACTTAATTATAAATTTTTCAGGTTCGATCAGGGCTAGAGCCTAAAAATTCATTTCAGGTTTGAGATTAAGTTTTGATTTATTATCATTATTACAAATTATTTTAAAGAAAAATTAAAATAAAAACAAAAACAAAAACAATTAACTTTGTTTATTTAAGTATTGAATTTGAACCTATTGTTGAATCAACGACTGATAAGTAACTCTTCTATTTGGGAAACTTGTCGAGATCGAATATGATAACTATGGTAGATAAAGTATTCGAAGGAATTAGTCTAGTTGGTAAAGGAATGCGAGTCCTTCGGTAGTCAATTTGGATTTTATTTTTATGAAGGCTACTTCAAAAATAAAATTTTAAATATTACAAGAGAATATACTCTTAAGATTTTTTTTTGATAAAATAATATATAACTATACTCATAATATATACCTTGGACACATACTTGTCCCAAGCTCCTAGCAGACAGGAATGGCAATGGTCCACTTATGGACTGGGTAATTTTTTAAAAATATTTTTTAAAATTAAAAGTGTAAAATAATATTTTTTTTAATTTGATTAAGCTTAAGTTGGTCAAGTTTAGGTTTGTCCGAAACCCAATTCTTCTAAACAAAACATTTGAATATATATCCATGAGCCAACTCATTACCATCCCTACTAGCAAATAGCTAAATTTTTTATGTTTCTCATATTGATATTGTTTCACAAAGAATTATTATCTAAAATAAAGTTCTATATTAACATTGAGAAAGAGAGATATAATAATGGTGGCTTTCAAAGTAATTAAAATTAATTTTATCTAAATTATTTTGACATGTCATATAAAAGTACTTTAAACAATATTGACTATAATAATTATAAAAATTATCAAAATAATACTCATATAATTGCGTCTATTGATTTAATCATTTAATCCACTCAAACAATGTAACACCATATATTAATAATAATAAAATCGCGTCCAATAGATTAAAGATGAACTAAAGCTAAAATTAAACTATAATTTTTTAATAGTTCTAGTTAAAATTAAACTATACTTTTTTTTTCATTTTATGGTTCATTTTGTTCCATTCAAATTATATTTTTAACATTAAAAATCCTTTTTATCACAATATTCTTATCAAATTAATCTTATAATTTCGACTAATTGGTTTCCAATGTTTTGATTCATATTTATCATGGATGCTTCAATTTATTTATCATATCACAATTATTCACCTACATATAATGTTAGTTTAAATTTTCTTATAGTTACCATATGTAACTTAATTTTCTTTCTAATTAATCTGTTAATGATATTTACTAAAACTTAAACAAATTTTATTATCAAATTAGTTAGATTTAACGATATTAAATGATGTAACTTTTTTATTTATTTTAATAATAATATTTATAAATAAACTTTAGAAAATTTTATTGATTTTAACCGTTCTAATAAAGTTTAAATTAATTTTAAAAAAGTATAGTTGGTTTTTAACTTAGACTCTAATTTCATGTATGAAATAATCCTATTTTAAAATGATTTTATCTATGAAATACACTTGAAACATGTTACATGAATAGCTTAAAATGAAAATAGTAAAAGTGAGTTTTCGAATTTTAGACATAGTCCAAAAAATAGAGCTTATTGAGTAATCAAGCCTACATTATACTTTTACTAGAAATGTATCAATGTTTCAAGGTTAAATCTTGAGAATACATGAGAGCTCTCCCCATCACTGATCTTATTTTAGCACAGACAATAACTGAGCATGAGAAACAAGTATACTTAAAAAAATGCAGCCCACCTCACAGGATTCCATATCATATTGGTTCATATGTGATAGTAAATTGTGCTTATAAAGACTTCTTGTAATTACCAATTCTACTTAGCGTAAAGTTTTAACTTTGGCTTAAGTACATATTATTAGATTTTTTAATATAGGCAGAGTTTAGAATTCACTAACAATAATTAAGCTTTAGTCAACTATTGTCAAAATGACTAGAATTAGTCATTTAAATATATAATTGATCCTTACTACTCATAAATTTTTTAACATTTTCATGTTTAGTCAATACGAAATAATCTAACATTCCTCATCAAGTACAACTTAAATTGGACATCCAGTTATCACTTGAAATAAACGCAGTGGTAACCGGACTGGACCGCTAGAACTAAACATCTAGACTGATAATCGGGAAATTAATAATCCAGACCAAACCTACTCTGATATCATATTAGATTTTTTAATATGGGCAGAGTGTAGAGCTCATTAACAAGAATCGAGCTAGGATCAACTACTACAAAAATGACTAGAACTAATCATTTGAATAGTTGATCCTTACTATTTATAAACCTTTTAACATTTTCATGTTTAGTCAATAGGAGATACTCAAAAGTTAAGCTTGATTACTTTCCCTAAAGTATACCACAGATTGTTAATAACTTACTTTGCTTGGCATGTCTATTAGCAACACATATACGTGATTCTGAACGTCTCTGAAACAAAAACAATTGAAGCGAACGCTGAGCTGTTTTGGTTTTATTTTTGGGTATAAAAACCGTTCATGTGTATAGGGATAGCATACACCTTTGCATGTCCCGACATTAATGGCGTCATCATTAATTGAACCCCTTATAAATCACCTCCCCACAACACTCATAAAAGAATTATAACCTACACACCTAAAGATAAATTACGATATAATTAAGGTACATGTAAATATTAACAGCTTCAGATTTTGAATTTTTTTAATGATAATCACATGTTTAAACCCATCTCCATGTGATGTCTTGTGAGGTGTGAGCTGGATACACAAAGGTGTATAAGTATGTAGGTTCGGTTTGATATATGTAATCTAATCTCTCAATTATTGTAAATACTTAGGACCCAAAAGGAGCCCTATGAGGAATTCCTTTTCTTCTTCTTGAATTGGAATGCGGTGGAGGTAGAGTAGGAGTCGTGTCTTTTTGTTGGCTTCTTCCTTCACGCAATTCTTCTTCCTCTTCCTTTAACTCCAATCCTCTTCCCATTCTTTCCTTTCTCCCTTCTGTTTTTTCATCCTGCTTCGCGCTCAAGGTAAAGTTCGCATCTCCATTTCTCTTTATTCCTACCAACTATGAATTTTGTACAACGTAAGTAAATATGTATGCATTTAAAATTAGAGCAAAAACAAGCGCATGTTACAATGGTATTTATTGTACCTCCCAAAGGGAAAGATTATGTGAATAGAACAGTAAATTAAGATGGTAAATCTAATCTATGTATTTTCCTATTTTGTGCAATGACTATTGACTATACATTGTTAACCAAATCAGATAAACGAAGATGAGGATTGGTAGTAGCTAGCTAGAAACATGAAATGGGGTTTGATAATTAATTAAGAATTAGCTAGAGAATTAAAGATGGAAGAGAAGAAAAGACTGACCTTACAACCCAAAGAACAGAAACGAAAGGTGTCCAAGAGACTTCTACCACATATCTCGCACAAATGAGAGCCTTTACCGGTGCTACTGTTGCTGCTCTTAGGCTGTGGTCTCTCATTTAGGAAAAGAACTCTCGCGCTGTTTATAACGTAAGTCTGAACCCCACTAATGTCCAAAACCTTCTGAATCTCAGCAACCCTAACAACATCATGATACGACGACCGTCTGATCTGTAAGCAGACCCGTTTTCAGAGATGTACCATCACAGAGAAAGAGCTCAAAGAAGGAGAAGAATAAAAAAAGAAGCCTACTTGAAGAACATAATGGTCTTTATGGGTTGAAGATCGGCAATAAAAGCAGAAAGCATCGTCCATATCGTCGGAGTTGCAATCGATACAGAACAAGTTGCACTCGGAACGAGGAGCATCTTGGTGTCTGGGACAAAGGTTGAAGAATGCTGTCCCTAACAATGACTCTAACCATGGTGGCACTAGCATTCCTCCTTCCTGCAACTCTCACCCACCCCACCATTGATATATACGAATAAGACATAATCTTTCTATCTATCTAGCTATCTTTAACAAAATATCATAAACAAACAGTCAAACCACACATAAATTAAAGATTGAAACTTTAAAGGATATGATCCCATTTTCATTACCATTGTGAAGAAAAAAGGATAATGCAGGAAGTGGATCAGTTAGCTTCTTCGATCTTTATCGAGTAGGTGAGATAGAGAAGGAGAGAGGAAATGGGGGTTGGGGGTGAACAACGAAGGAGAAACATAAGTTTCATCAACAACATAAAGCAGCTTATAAGAGGACAAGGTTATATTTATATCTAAAAACGGTCTATGTAAGTAACGGTTAGGATTGCTTAGCATGTTAGGTTCAAGTGGCCATTGGACCGCTGGATTGGAAGAGAGATATGATGTGTAACTTAATTTATTATATATATATATATATATACATATTGGAGTTTCCCCAATTATTTTTCTTCTTGCTTTGTTTTTATTGTCAAGGTACACAAAGGTCGGCAATGTATTGTAATTAGGTTGGTTAATTAATTGATAATCTATTAAAAGGTGGAAATTAATAGCTTAATTAGATGTATAGAAGGAGAAGAGAATGGAAAAGATTTTACAAATTTGTTCCCTTGCTGTTTTAAAAATATAAGTAGATTGATTAATACTAAATTACTGTAAAATAGATTGACTTTAAATTTGATAACGAACTTTTCACTAACTAACGAACTTTTAAATCAACTATCGTAAATTCGTCTAATGAATTTGGAATTGAATTGATAAGAATCCCTAACCAAAACTATGGATTCAGTTTTGAGCCTATAATGGACAAAAATTAGTAAAGGAAAGGAAAAAACAACAAGAGACAGGACCACATTTGCTGTTCTAGATACACATGCACTACATTTGTCAATAGCAGCAGGACAGGTTTCACTGAACAAAATAAAAGAGATAGAAAGATTGTTAGGGTGACTGATAAGCCTGTAGAGGATAATTAACTGAGTTTTATCTATAGCTTTCCAGTCTCAAAAGAGTGGTATTAATTAACGAATCCAAGTTTACTTCTAGCACTCGTGTTGTGGTGCTGATAGATACAGTTTTTCTCTTTTGTTCCTTAGTTTTCTTTTTGTGAAGGATATTTAATTAGGAGTTAGTAAGGCTTTTGATGATATATATTACATTACTAAAAGTAATAAAATATAGAAATTATAAATACTATTCCAAGTATACTAAGCGTCTTTTAATGTAAATTTAGGAGCTGATACTCATCTATAATTGGTCAATATGTTAAATTTTCATTTTTTAATTACTTAATTGTGATAGTAAGTAAGACTTAATTTATGACTAATTAGAAAATCCTTTTTGTCCTCAAAACTTTTGTATGGTTTGATGTGAGAAATGCTTCATTCTTATTTACAAAGGGTATTTAACTTAGTGAATATGATGAAGCTAAGAATGTGAAAGCACAGTACGTAGTAAAGCTTACAACTCTTAAATATACAGAATAAGGATTCACAATTTCTTTTCTTTTGTATGTTATGGAGTAAGTGTTTAACATTCCTTTCCTTCTCTTTACGCTTTAAGCTTCGATTAAATATTCAAAAAGAAAATATTTACGTTGCCCAAGGGAGCCCTAAGTATATGTGATCTCAAAGTTAATTTACTGGTTGTCTTCGTGGGTGGTCAAAGATGTATCTTTTTGTTAGAAAACAATTGATTCTCGTTCCAATCAAATCATATACGACATGAAGTCGTATCCAAGCTATAATTAATCACTAATCTTTCTAAGCTACCAAACTTTGAAACACGTTCTCCATTTTCTTTCTCATTAATTGCGTACACTGGTCAAAAGAAGATCATAAGTACATAACACTCGAGGCTTGTAACAATTTTGATATTTCGTTTATAAAAGTACAAGAGTAATACACGTCCGTTTCAATTTGTTTTTTGCCTTATAGTAATTGATAGACATATTTTATGAAATGATAATAACAAATTAATATATCAAATTTCTATGGTAAATTTGGAATGAAGGCATTGAAGAGAGAAATCAGTTATCCCTTTGATTTTTTCGTATTTAGGGCAGCGTAATGTTTCATAAACTTAAAATGGGCAAAGAACTATATGAATTGATGATAAAGAAGTATTTCGGTGATAAAAGTCTATCTAAAATTGCTTGAATATTTTCGTGTAATATGCCTAGAAAAAGATGTGCATTATACATCATAACGCACAAGGGAAGTTCTCCAGATTTGCGTAAAATCATGTGAGTTTGCTCAAAAGTGTATTTACATATAAGGACTTACAGGTTCATAAAAGCACTTTATTTTTTATTTATCAACTTGTTAAGTTGTTAATTATTACTATTTCAATGTGACACTTCATTTATATTTGGAAAAAAAAGTCTAAATTGATTTGTTTAAGTTTGAGATTAGTGTATATTGGTTCCCAAACTTTTATTAAATTAACCTAAAACTGTGTAGAATTTTCTCTTCTGATTCTCATTTCGCCTACACAATTTGTTTGTAGTAGAAGCTCTACTGTTGTAGTAACGTCACAAATTGTGATTAGTTTTTATGCCTCATAAGTATTTATAGTTTTATAAAACGATGTTGTGTTTTTAATGAATGCTTAAACTCTCTTTTGCTAAAACTTTCAGCACAAAGCTTATGTTTGATGTTACTGAGGAAATGTAAATTCCTTTGAATTATCTTTCTATTTTATTAAAGCATTGGATGACATAAATGATGAAACTACATTTCATGGTTACACTATATACAAACTTGCCATTAATATATTTATGAAACTAAGGCAAAGCAACATGTTGAGGGATCATACTATTGTCCTTTATTAACATCTAAGTTTATATTCATTTTTGACGCGAAGATGATTATATTCATATTTTTTACACGAAGATGATTTTTATAGTATCAAAAAAATTTCTTTTGGTATATCTGAGTGTATTGAAATGAGATTGATGTAAGTTATTGTTTGAATAATTTGACACATTGAAGATCTACTAGCTTTAGATTTATAAGGAGATGATAGTAACTTGACATTCATATCTACATGCAAAAGGTAGGGTGTCATATTGTTAATTATATATATGTTTGTCTAAGTAAACTTACTAATTATTCTTATTGGTTTGTATTTTTATTTTGGATCTTCTTAATATGATTAAACGATTGTTATTGAATATTAGGTATAGAATGTCTAAAACACATTTATGCTAATTGAAGATAAAGATGAAATAAAGATCATCTAAAGTTTCAATTTTAGAGGATGACAGGGGTAATTTTTGTGCTTGATTTCAATGATCAATTGCATGTGCTAAATGAATTGAAACCATATTGATGTTGAAGTTTTATTGGATTATCCCAAGGAGATATGGTGCAAAGCATATTTCAGTACCGATACTAAGTACCGATACTAATTATGATTGTGTGCATTATAACATGAGTGAGACTTTCAATAGCTAGAAATTAGGGTCGAAGATTAAGTCTAAATGAATATATTGATATTAAAGTAAAAAAGTTTAAAACAACGTCATTTTGAAAAAAATGAGTGGGCAACGAGTTGGACCGGGCCGGACCATAATTGCTATGCCTATATAGAATAAATTCTTTATTCATTCTTTCCTTGAATTGAAGATATCACTAAACATTATCAGGTGATAATCTCGTACTCTGATCATGGTAGTTTTGCACAAGTGTGTAAGAAAAGTTAGAAGAATAGTTTTGACTTTTCATTGGTAAATATGATAAATGATAAGTTCATAAAAATAATGTAAAAATTCAAAAATTTTAAATCTTTTTTAAAAGAAACATACACAATCAATTGCCTAACACCATCTCATTAAGGATAAATGGTTGAACTGAATTGAAAATTATTTGTCTTGCAGATCCAAGAATAACTGCAAATTTGATAAAAGAAGATATCACAAAAAGAAAAAATTTCAAGTGTCCCGTACTCACAGAGCCTACGTCAACTACGGAGGGTGGAGGGAGGGATAGAGAAGAAAACAGCCTGAGAACCTGACCTTCACAGATAGCAATGCCGACGAAGAAGTGAGGACGTTACTGGTACACGTATGGGAATAATGACAGGAGGTGTTTGTTTCTTTTGACAACCTAGGACACTGACTTTGATTGTCTAGATGACAAAAATACAATATTACCCTTACTTTCCTTACTTGCACAATGCACACCACGACAGCGAAGCGTGTATTGGCATTTGTCAGAACTACGTCCTATTATTCTAGTAGGACATAAACTGTACAGGCATTCGTACTTAGCTTCTGTTGTTTGCTCTGAGTGGTTGACCTATAATTTTTCGTAGGCCCGATTGGCAATTGTACAGCTGATTTAACCCATAGCATTCATTTAAAAATATTTGAAAAAATCAACTATTTAATGTTAGTTATTTACGTATAAAATAATTTATAAGACCATGATTTAAAAGAATAAAAAATTTATAAAGAAATAAATATCATATTTTAGTATTTCTTTAAATTTTTTTATAAAAATTTAGATTTTAAATATTTAATTTTATAAAAATTAAGTTTATACTCTACACAATAATAATAATAATAATGAGGATTAAGGTATTAGTGTATGATGAAGGGAAATTAATGATAAAAGCTAACAGTTTGAGTCATTTGTAATAATTTTTAGGCACATTTGTCTTTTTTTCTTTAATTTGAGCAAAACGCTTCTCATAAAAGTATTTTAAAAAAAGAATAGATTGAGTTCAATCCTTTAACTCAATTAATTAATTACTAAATATGATTATCAAAAGTTTAACATAATCAAATAGTCAAATACCTCTTAATCTACCAAAAAATAGATAATCAACTATTTACCAAACAAAGTCACAGATCAGTCAATCCTTTGCATTAGCCCTTGTTTTATATTTGTAATTTTTCATGGAAAACGTTGCAAGTCAAATAAATTGTGTCCATTAAATGAGAGAAAAGAAAAAATTTAAAAATTTGAGATTAATTTAATGAAAATAAAATTTGGAGACCAATGTCAAAATTAAAGGACTAATTTGAATTCTTTTCCTTTTAAACAAGTTCCTGATGAATGTAAAGAAAGAAGGAATTGTCATTCAGAGTTAAAAATTGCTTCTTTGCACATATTATGATAGAAAATATGATGTGCACCCGAAATTTAGTCAGTGCTTACCCAAAAGATAAAGGATAGTATAAAGAATTACAATCGATCCCACGGGAGACAATATAATACTTGGGAATCTTTAAGGCACTGAACACAATCATAGGTCTAACTTGTGCAAACATGGTATATATTTTCAAAGCTTGAGGACCAATCGTGCGAGCCAGCCACTTCGTGTCTAGATATCACAACCGATTTTTGACAACGCGAACTCCAAGTTTACATCCTTTAAACTACTTCACTCATTTTCAGACACCCAAGTTTAGGTATGCTATACTAGGCTAGCCCATCCACAATTTCAACACCCTATCCTTACCACCAGAGGCTACCTTCTCACCGTCTGGGCTCCAATCAACAGCATATACCTAGTGACAATGCCATAAGAACTATTAAGAAACTATTAACGTCAATCAATAAAAGCCATGTAAAACGCTTTGCTTGGAGGTATATAGAAGCACCTCATCTGCATGGCCCGGAAGATCTTGTTTCAACTTCTGGGTCCTTATGTCCCAAACCTTCAAAGTAGAGTCCTTGCTTCCACTTAAAAGAAGCCTACTATCTGCAGACCAGCTGCAGGGAGCCATTGTAACGAAGCTATCAGTTTACATTAAAGGTAAAGAGAACACAAAAATCATGGAAATAAGTAGGGACCTGATCTGGTAAACAGGTCCAACATGGCCTCGAAAAGCAGCAACAAATTTCCCAGTAACTCCATTCCATAATTTGACTGACTTGTCAAATGATGCGCTAGCCAGCCATTGCCCATCAGGTGAAAAGTATACATGATTCACAAGCTATAATCACAATGACACAACCATTACCACAACTCGGATATATGAATAAATTGATATATCTACAGGTCATGTGGATGTAGGAGTGAGGCTGAGGAATATTGTCGATGGGAACTGTCTCATGAGGAAAATATCAATTCTTGAAGGATCCATAACAGATGAAAACCAGAAAATTCCAAAGTGTTCATAGACCACAAGCCGCCATAATGGAAGCCCCATAAAATGAGGTGTCAAAAAGAGAATAATATGCTGACTATCATGATACAAATAATGGAAAGTGTCACCAAAAAGATATTAGTTTTCAACTTTCATGTCTAGCACAATAATCATCTAAGAACAGGTAAAAAATCACAGAAGTGATACCTGTTGATGACCTGTCATTCGAGTTTTGGGATGTTTACTGACAGCAGGTTCCCAAAGGAACATGGTAAAATCATCAGATCCTGAAACTAATCTCTCAGGTGAATTGCCCTTCATTTTGTTGTACCTTTCCAAAGCAACCTGTAAATTTTCAGTCCAGTGATAGGAAACTAGCCCACATAAGAAGAATATTAAGAAACGGTGTTGTTAAGCAAAATTTAGCAAACAGCAAGATACACTAGGCATCTCAGCCACATAATGTAAAATAAGTGGACCTTCTTCCAGAATAATATGAAGCATGACATAAGCAAAAACGTTTTCAAATTTTGATAGGTGAAGTGAAAATATAGCAAGAGGTCCAAGACCTGTTTATCAAGGTAACTAAAGGAGATGCTAAACATCAAGTCGACCTTTGTGGACTCGAGGGAATTTTCTTGAGAAAGGGCATCAAACTTACTTGTGATTTGACCATAAATGCCTACAACCATGAGAACAGAAAAACAGACTGCCAGCTTCAATTGCAAATAAGAATGAATACCTTCTTCATTTCCTCAGGAGAAGAATGCATTTTCCCAGTATGATCAAAAGCCCCTGTTCGGAGAACATACTCTGTACTCAATGCAAGAGAGTTAACCCAATGCCCGTGACCCTACAAGTACCACATACTTAAGATGAGGTAGTGCAGTATGTAGATGAAAAAAGTTAAGCATACGTGAGCAGTTGAATTTTAATTTTGATTCATAAAAGATAATAATATGACAGACAATCTAATTAGGAGCTCTATTCTTTGACACAAAAAAAAAAAAAGCACAGCACAACTCCATATGACAGCTGAGAGACATATATCCCAACAATACTGCTAAATAAACAATTTAAGGGGTTCTTTCATGAAGACAGGAAATTACAGAAAAAATATATATATTCCACCTTCAATTCACGAATTAGCTTGCCTTGTGATGTTTCCCACATTTTGATTGTGCAATCCTGAGAGCTGCATAAGAAGGAATCAAAGATGCTAGTAGTACATATTGCTAAAGGATGAATAACAACAGTGGGAACAAATGTTTCAGAAAACTTAATTGTCTGAGAAGGCTCGAAAATTAAAACAGATTTTAGTATGGCCCAAGCAACTGACAAGAATAAACAATCACTGAGTATTCAAGCTTCTATCCACAAATCAATATTCGGATGCAACATCAACCAACCAAAGTATGAGCAGTGAACACAGGTTTCAAACCGTACCCTGTATAAATTATTCCATCTCCACCCCATTTCACACAAGTTATTGCAAGTGTGTGGCCGCTAAGACAAATAACACATTTCTTCAACATAATGTCCCATATGCGAGCATCGCCATCTTTGCTAGCACTTACAAATCGACGGCATGGAGCATTTAAGTGCAGTGGCTCCCATGAAATTCCAGTAATCCATTTCTTGTGGCCCTAAAGAAAGGAAGATTCTAATATTAGTGACGAGAAAGTTTAAAGATATAATATTGATTGCAAGAGTAAGAAAAAGGTGAAAGTAGCCATAATTAAGCAACAAGAAACACGCTCACTAATAACATATGAGGTCCCTACTGTAGCTATCCATGATTAAAGAACAAGTCAAAATGAGCATTACAACGAAGAATGAGTTGAACATAAAGCAACCTAAGTACGACTTTACCACAAACGGATTGCCTGATGGCTTTCCTGTCTCAGGGTCCCAACATATAATCTCTCCAGCCTTACTCCCACTGACAAGGTGCTTACCATCGGGGCACCATGCAATACAAAGAACCCAATTCTTGTGTCCTGCATCAAAGAGAATTATTACGAGAAGGCGAAGATACAAGGATTGACCGTATACCATGCAGATATTGACATAACCCAACAGGTGTACACTAAGAAACATATATTAGCACCAAACAGTGAAGTATGAAAGATTATTATACACATTCTCTTTTCTAGGAGCACCTACAATGAGAACTTCAAACACGGAATCAAACATAAAAATATAAATATTGATTCGAACAATAAGATCGAAGTTATATATGATCAGAAGGACGGTTGAACCTGTACATGTAAACATTGGGGTCTGTGTATTAAGATCCCATAGACGAACAGTGGTGTCCCCAGAACCGCTCGCCAAATGACGCCCATCAGGACTAAACGCAACTGACAATACAGCTTCTGCATGACCTGCATAATCACTCCAAAAAAAAACATTTAAGGAAAAGTTTAAATGATAAAAACTGCATGGAGATAATTTTGTCATAGAACTTAAAAGCATTAATATGAAATTGCTATACAACTAAGGCAAAATGAAAGAAATGAATCATTTTTAGACAAAAGAAAATGGACAAAAGGAATTTCCACAACTAATGCCACTATGTTAGAAGGCCTGTCACTCATACCAGAACTAGGCAGAGAAAATATACCCTAGAATCTCCACATTTTGAATTTCAAGTACTATCGCATAGAAACAAGGATATGAATAACTTCCCGTTTTTAGCACAATGTATGTGGAGAACATAAGCAAACCAATATCTTACCAGCAATAGTTGCTGAGCACCGATTGACAGGACGGATTCGAAAGACAGCTTGCGGTTGATAAACTATTGAAAGTACCTTTTCCACAGAGACTGCAAATGAAAAAACAATCAGCATTTAAACTGGAGCAGTAGTAAGCAATCAAAAGTTTGAACAGTAAATTGTCCTATGAAGAAAAGTCCTTTGTACACGGGATACACTAACCTTTGTTCTTTTGCAAATAGACTTCAAGCGGTACAACAAGCTCCTGATCCGAGATGTAGAAAGCGTACGGTAACTTTTCCTCCTGAACATATCATAGTGCAGACACCGTCATGAGGTGGAAATTTTCTAATAATCAAGGGCGTCATAAAAAGAAAAGACGCATCTTTTCCAAACTTCAGGACTAAAAGCTTACTTCTTAAACTAACCCAGTTCCCAACAAGCAAATCGCCCCAGAAGTATAAGGGAACGATATAACAACAACAATGAAGGAAAAGGAAACCAACAGGGTCTAGCTTTTCCTTGCGGCTTAAGACGAAAATATAAACGAAACCCGCAAGTCATACATTGTTGAGAAGCTTGTTGACGATTTGTTGGAGCTGTTGCGGAGCAGTGTTCTGTGGAAGATACAAAGGAGCTCCAAGAGGCGTCCCCTCACGGTCTGCGAATTGGCACATCACATTGTTCACTGGAGATTCTACCTCCATCTTCAACTTCTCCTACTACCGCTGCTGCTACTTTAAGAATTAAGTGTATTTCTCTGTGATTATAAAGGCATACAAACGGTGGGGATTGGGGGAATTAGGGGTTTTGGAAGGTTTATTTGGGTATCTGAAGTGTCCACGATAACATGTACACACGGAAGTACCAAGAGCATGATTTAAACAAAGACAGGCCTTCCGTAATCGACAGGCCTTATTGATTGGTTCGGTAGACGGACATCAAAATCTAGACAGAAGCGTCAGGTTCCTAACAAGATGATTTCTAATTCTATTTTTCAATTTATCAAAAGATCTTGTTAAATTGAATTTTTATTTTCAGTTTCATCATGTTCTTATAATTAATAAAATCATGTTTTCTATCTCAAACTGATTCATTATTTATTAGATAAATATTAATTAATTATTTAATACGAAATAATAAGAAAAACTTATGCCCGTTATAATTCAATTAATCATAATAAATGTTATGTATTTTTCAATTTTAATAGATAGAGATTATTTTTACAATATTTATATATTTGATTATTATTTTTTAATAACTATTAAATAAGAGATTAAAATAAAATTAGCTTGTTTTTTATGTTTTTTGAAAATAACAAAAATGTAACTAATTTAGGATTTTAGTGAATAAATATTGTAAAAATGAATCAAAAATTAAAGATTACAGCATCAAAACAATAGTGAAACTAAATCATTTAATATTATTGATCATCTTTTGATTTGAAAATCATGCCATCTTAATTCAAAAACTAAATGTTTTTTCCCTTACATCCACTTCTCTGTATAAGAGGATTGCCAACTTGTAAACTTCTATCTTATCATAGTATTTGGTTCAACCTATAAGAATAAATAAGGAATGAAATAGTAATTTGTCAAGAATATAATAGATGAAGAATATAATAGAATATATATTATTTGGTTTATTTTGATGATGTGATGTTAATGTTTGATTTGAAAACATAAATTCGAAATATCAAATGAATAACTAATAAAAATATCAAAATATCTATCATTCCTCGCTAACATCATCATCATCATCATCATCATCATCATCATCATCATCATCATCATCATCATCATCAGTAATAGTAATAGTAATAGTAGTAGCAGCAATAATATAGCTAAGTAAAGTAATTATGTTAATTCTTTAACGATATTTTTGTTTAACATGTCCTCATTTTTATTCCAAATTCACTTGGAATAGATAAAGATAAGAAAGGGATGAGTTTACTTATTCCAAACTTAAGAAATAAGAAAATCCTTAAATTATATATTCTAAATGTTTTTTCAACTAAATAAAGAATAATATATTAGCAAGGTAAGAGTAGATCAGAAATAGAATAGTGAATCCAGTAAACTAAACATTACAGACTTTGAACACATGGCATGGAAAAAAAAAGTATAAATAGTTTTGAATTTTTCTCCTTGTTATAAATATAAAGCTAGAAAAACGACATTTGTTCGTGAATGTGAAAACATTATCCGATTATTTAGAATAATAACTTTATCAATTATCATAGGAATTGAAACTTTTTGTTTTAAGTGAATTTTTTTAATCATATAATAGTTATACTTCATTGTGTATGAGTTATTCTGAAGAGGTTGAACAACAGTATATAAGTAATTGCTACGAATTTTGCAACATCCCGTTTCTATAGAACGGGTCGGACCAGAGAAACGGGTCCAAGTGTGGTAAATCAGAGAAATTAGGAAAACA
>JANZXP010000195.1:3975035-3992306 GCA_027576715.1 Erythroxylum flavicans | reverse complement strand
GGATCCCTTTGCTGCTTTCCTACCAAACAGTCTTTGCATAGTTTTAATGGAGCCTAAAGTTGTGGTAAGCCATTCACCATCTTTTTCTGTTGAAGAATCTTCAAGCCTTTAAAGCTTAGATGCCCATATCAACAATGCCAGAGCTGCATCATATCTTTAGTTATTGTGTTAAAGCACGCGGTTGCTATAGGGTGTGATACAACATGTAGAAAGAACATCTGATTTGCAGTCATTGTTGTGTTCATAATCAAGCCTCTCCTGGGATGACACACTTTGCATTTGTTACCTTGAAACAGAATGACAAGTCCTTTTTCTTGCAGCTGCCCAATGCTCAACAAATTGTTTTTTGTCTCCGGTACATAAAATACACATGTGATGATTTGTGCCATTCCATTCACTTCTAGCCTTACATTTCCTTTTCCTACTACAATCAAGCTTGAATTGTTGCCCAGCTTCACCGAATCTCTAAAGCTTTCATCAAGATCAAAGAAGTATTCCTTGTTCCCACACATATGATTGCTGTATCCTAAGTCAAGAAACCATGTATCTTTATGATCGGTAATGTTTATTTCTTTAAACACCATCAACAACATCTCCTCCTTGTTCTCTATGTAATTGGCCTCCTGTTTTGTTGTACATTCCCATTGGAAATGTCCAAGCCTATGGCAATTATAGCACTCCACCATAGCTTTGTCAAAAAACTGTCTGCCTCTTGCACGACCTCCTTTTCCTCTACCTCGACCACGTTCTCTGGATTGGTCTCTATGAGTAATCTTTAACGCGTGTTCTTCCTCCATATGATAACTCATGCGTTGTTTATGTACAAGCAGGCTGCTTTGTAATTCATCTATGGTTAGTTTGCTTGTATTCTTAGATTCCTCAATGGAGCACACAACATAATCAAACTTGGGAGTCATGGATCTTAAAATCTTTTCAACAATGACAGCATCTCCCTTGTCTTCACCATTTGCTTTCAACTTATTAGCAATGGTAAGAGTTCGAGCAAAGTACTCATTCACTATTTCTCATGCTTTCATGTGAAGCACTTCAAACTCCTTGCAAAGAGATTGCAATTGTGCACACTTAAATCATATTGTGCCCTGATATTTCTACTTCATTGAGTCCCATATATTCTTTGTTGCATCCTTATTAAGAATTGTTTGAAGAACTGTTTGATCCAATGCCTAGAATAGATAATTATTTGCTTTCAAATCCTTCAGCTTCTAATCGTCAATGTTCTTCTTCTACCCATTTGTCAGAACCACACCTCCTGCTGCTACAGGAATCCCATTCTCCACTAGGCCTCAATACTCCTTTGATCGCAAAAAATTCTCTATGAGCATCTCCCAACGATCATAATGCCCATCAAACTTCGGTACTGCTGGTTGTACAAAAGAGCTCTCTGCTGACATGATTGCAAAACACTTAGAAGACTGCTGCTTCTTATCGCTACCAACTCCATGAGGGGCTCTGATACCAAATGTCAAACAAGTATATAAGAGAACAGAGGAATTTCGTAGTTCTTTATTGAATAAACTTGGCTACATATATATAGAGCCTTACATAACAAAATGTCAAATTAACTTGTATGAGTTTAGGAAACAAATCAGAGCTGAATCAAAACAGAAACGTGATATCCCTATATGATAAGGCTTTATTGACGACAGCAACTAACAAGAGGGCCTGCCACTTATACCAGAACTAGGCAGAGAAAATATAAGCAAGAATCTCCCTACTTGGAATTTCAAGGACTATCGCACAGAAACAAATGATATGAATAACTTCCCGTGTTTAGTACAATATATGTGGAGAATATATGCAAACCAATATCTTACCAGCAATAGTTGTAGAGCACTGATTGATAGGACAGATTCGAAAGACAGCCTGCGATTGATAAACTATTGAAAGTACCTTTTCCACGGAGACTGAAAATGAAAAAACAATAAGTAATTAAATTTGAGCACTATTAAGCAATCAAAAGTTTGAATAGTAAAATTGTCCTATGAAGAAAAGTCCTTTGTGCACAGGATAGACTAACCTTTGTTCTTTTGCAAATAGACTTCAAGCGGGACAACAAGCTACTAATCCGAGATGTAGAAAGCATACGGTAACTTTTCCTCCTAAACATATCATAGTGCAGAAACCGTCATGAGATGGGAATTTTCTAATAATCAAAGATGTCACAAAAAGAAAAGAAGCATCTTTTCCAAACTTCAGGACTAAAAGCTTACTTTTTAAACTAAAATTTAGCATTAAATAATTAATTACTAATAGATAATGAAATCTGTTTCACATAGAAAACAAAAATAAAAAACGAAAGGTAATTGTATGATTTTATTAATTATAAAAACAAGATGAAACTAAATTAAAAATTCAATTAAAAACAAGATCTTTCAATGAATTGTAAAATAAAATTAGAAATCATCTTGTAAGGAAGTTGGAAGAAATGACCACTAAAGAGAAGCTTCTCTCAACAATCTCACACTTAAGATTAGAGATACATATATGAGACCTTGCCAATAAGGCGGAGATATATGTTAGTATGCTACTTTGGTAGTGTTTAAAAAATAAAAAAGATTTTAAGAATGGATTAGTTTAAAGTAATGTGACAGAAAGTTAAACCGATAAGACAAGAAATTTAAGATTTAAAATGTACAACCTGTATTAGATCGTCGTAAAAACGACTAAAAATTGAATAAAATTAGAGAGTTTAAAATATGATAGAAAGATAATGTCTTTTCTTATTGAAGAATTTGAAGTTATTTGAAAAAAAGAGATCGTTTAATAAAAATTGATTGATTTATTTTAATTTATAAGAATTTATTAATTTATAAAAATCGAGCAATTAATTAATAAACTGTTCGATTTTTAACAACAAGAGTTATTAAAATAAATCGAACCAGAAAGTTAAAAGTCGAACCAAAAAATTGACCCATTCAAGGTTTTCATCATTGAACAAACTGAATCGGTTGAGTTTTTTTAGTCATTGTTTTAAAGCTTATTATTGATTTGAGACAAATTATTAAACTTCTCGATTGTCAATATTCGTCTTTTTGTCTAACCATTAACATTTATAAACTATACTTCAAAGCATATATTATTCCAGAAAGTTTATTGCTAATATCTTTAGGAGTAAATTCCTTAACCATCCACAGTTAGAATTGGAGGGTAACATGTCAATAATTTCAAATTAATAACCATTAATATCAATTATTATAACCGTTTATTAATCATTGGGGTTTAAAAATCTCTTAAGGTCTGTGTACAAAAATTAGTGTAAATCAGTATCTTGGCAGGGAATAGACAAGTTACGGAGAGGAAGTTTCAGTTTTCAGTAAGTTTATTCTCATGAAGCTTTTACTCTTTGTGATAAGTTATTATCATGACCTTCCACTGGAAAAGATTATTATCGATTTTACCAGATATTATATTTAAGTCCTTTTCGTGCCATAACTTGCAGGACCATAAAGAACATTGCAAAGAAGGAAACTTGCTTCTTCTTAGTAACTAATCTACTCCATTTCTCTTAGGAATTGGACCATTACCTCTTTAAGTTATTTGATGGAGATCTCACTTTTTGTTCAATTCTTTGTCGCAAAGAAACTAGAGTCAGTTTAGAGCCAATCATAAGTTGAGGCTGGAAAGAGGGTCTCCGGTTTTTTTCAGGATTTGGAAATGGAAAAGTTTCATTACCTTTTCGTTTTTTGTCTTTTCTTCTCAGTTTCTCTGTTTCATCAAGCAAATGCCGTGTCAAGTGGAAGTAAAGATGGATCAGAAGAATGGGGATATGTTCAAGTCAGACCCAGTAAGCAAAATGTTTCATAACTTGCTAGTTTTATAAATGTTTCCCCTCTTATATTCATGTTTTAGAACGCAGAATTTGATTGCCTAAATCTTACTGCTATTGGCCGGATTGTATTGGCAGAAGCGCACATGTTTTGGTGGCTTTACAAGAGCCCTAACAGAGTTCATCATTCCTTCAAGCCATGGCCAACCATTCTTTGGCTGCAGGGAGGACCTGTTAGTACTAAACTCGCGTTTCAAATCAACTTTAAACTAGTTTCCTGCAGTGATAATATATACGTTTAAGAAGGAAATCTTCCTTTGCGTTATTGTTTTTCTGGAAAATGCAGGGATCATCAGGTGTTGGGATAGGAAATTTTGAAGAGATTGGGCCACTGGACTCAAATTTGAAGCCTCGAAATTCGACATGGCTGCAAGTGGCTGATCTCCTGTTTGTGGTATTAAAGCTGAACGATGAATCTATTCTGAAACAGTCTCATTAATGGAAGTCTTCTACTCTGATCTCTGATGATATGAAACTTCTGTGAAAAAAAAAAATGGTAGGACAATCCAGTTGGAACAGGATACAGCTTTGTGGAAGGCAATGATCTCTACGTGAAAACTGATGAAGAGGCAGCAACTGATTTAACTACATTTCTGAAGAAGTTATTCAACAGAAATAAGAGTCTGCAAGAAAGTCCTCTGTATATTGTAGCAGAGTCTTATGGGGGGAAATATGCAGTCACTCTTGCATTGTCAGCTCTTAAAGCCATTGAAGCAGGGAAATTGAAGCTTACACTTGGGGGTATCTTCTTGTAGATTCATTCTGATATTAACACCAATTTCCTTTAACACATGAAAACAAGTTTCTGAAATATACTTTCCAAATCTAGGAGTGGCAATTGGGAATAGCTGGATCTCATCAGAAGATTTTGTTGTAAGTGGTCTCGCTCTTTATGTTTGCGTCTATATGGTATTGGTTGTATTGATATCATGCTTAAATATTTCCAGCTTTCATGGGGTCCTCTCCTAAAAGATGTCTCGAGGCTTGACAATAATGGTCTCGCCAAGTCCAATAGGTTTACCTTCCTCTCTTCTTCCTCCAACTTGGTGTATTTAACCCTAAAAAGGCATATCTTCTTTTCAGTTCCTCACATACAGGAAATCCATTTTACTTTTCACAGTGTAGCTCAGAAAATTAAACAGCAAATTATAGATGGTCTTTATGCCAATGCTACACAAACTTGGGGTGAACTCGAAGATGCCATTGTCTCATATAGTAATAATGTGGTAATTTGCATGCCATTTTATTTCTCAAACTCTGAATTTTCAGTTCCAGTTCCTCAAACAGTTCCTATATTTCATGTCAGAATATGGAATATAGTTGTTGACAGATGATTGGGTTGAACTTTTAGGATTTCTATAATTTTCTGTTAGACACGGGAACGGATGCCGTAGCTTCAACAACAGCAGAATCATCACCAAGAACTGCAATGAGAAAATACTCTACATACCTGAGATCCCTTCCTGATGATGTTAATGGAGATCCTTTAATGGATGGAGTTATCAGAAAGAAGCTCAAGATTATCCCAGATAATGTCATGTAACATTTCTCATATCCCATCTAGATCCAGTTCATATCCTGATAGATAAAAAGTAGTAAACTTAAATTGAACTAGGTGTTTCTTGCGAACAGATGGGGACGACAGTCTTCTGATGTTTTTGACGCATTGTCAGGGGACTTTATGAAGCCAAGAATTAACGAGGTAATGCATCTTGCAGTAGAAATCCCAGAAACCTAAAGGTTTGCTCAATTTAGATTTCTTCTTACGAATTTCTAAATTCATCTTGTAAATAATTTGTTCACTGTTGTAGGTTGATGAGCTCCTAGCCAAAGGGGTGAATGTGACTATGTATAATGGACAGGTTCTTGTTTTTTATCCATTGTACTCTTTTTATCAATTATCATTTCATTGTCATAAAACTAATAGGACAGCCAAGACCATGAAGTATGGGTTGGAATCCCTCCTTGTCTGGACCACCCACTTGAATGAAACTTTCCATCTCTTTTGAAGCATTGTTAATTTGTACAGATATGACATTTATCAGAACTAAAATATTAACTCGTATCCTTATCAAAAAGCTGTATTTGAATTAAAAAACTGCACAATCCTGTCAAGTGCACTTGAAAGAATACAGTCAATATTCAATAGTTTATTCCGAAAAATAATAAATACAATTTCGAAAACCTTTAATTAACCACATCACTTCATTTTCTGGTTAGCTTGACGTCATCTGCTCAACAAGGGGGGCTGAGGCATGGGTTGAAAAGCTCGAGTAAGTGTATTTCGCTACGTTTTTCTCCCTGGATTTGCTGTCAACAGTTGAATTTTGTGTCAAAAATTGGAAATTTCTTTGTCTTTTCTTATTTTCAGGTGGGAAGGACTGCAGAACTTTCTGAACACAAAGAGAAGGCCATTATACTGTGGTGAAGATGGAGTGGTGACAAAAGGGTTCACCAAATCCTACAAGAATCTACAGTTCTATTGGATTCTAGGAGCTGGACATTTTGTAAGTGAAACAAAAACACATCTACGCCAACAACTCCTTTATCAACTGAAAAAAGAAATCACGATTATATAATTATCATAGAGGTTAAATTTTGCTTAAAAGGTTTAGGAACTTTTAAGAACTTTTCCAGATCTGACCTTAAGTTAATATTATTCTGTTTCAACCATATTTGCAACATCCTTTAAACTGTGAAACAAAATAATAACGAAACAGAGCATCTGATCTTTTTTTCGGAACAATTGACATCAATTCAAACATCATACATAAATCAGAAAAGATATATTGTAGCAGTACCAACATCTACCTTCTGTTACTTATAAATAATACACAAGAGGAGAGGCGTAAGAGGGGGAAAGCAGGGCAGAATAGTAGTTCACTCGCATGGATGTGACGTAAAATAGATTTTGGATAAAGGGTTGAAAGGGAAACAGAGTGCTGCAAAAGTTTCTCTGCCGCTGATTCTCTGACAAAGTCCAATATCACTATTTCTGCAATCGCCTTTCAACCCACGAGTGTCATTTAATTTTATCCACGTATGACGTGAGCAGAGAAACTTTTGCAGCACTCGTATGATGTTAATTTACAAGGTCCACTCCACACACTGAAAAGAAGAAGCTGACGTAAGGATCATCTAACCCTACTCCTCCCCACCCAATTGAAACAATACTAAAGTGAAAGAGTACTGAATCTAAGAAGTAACTATGAGCGTTCTTGTTTTTTAATACATCTGCAACTATTTTATTCCTTTTCTTTGATTATCCAATGCAATGCAGGTGCCAGTAGATGAGCCGTGCATTTCATTACAAATGATAGGTGACATAACAAACTCACCAGCAACTACAAGCCGCCATTAAAAAGCATGGACAACAAACAGTTCTGAATCTCAGAAACACTTTGTTTCTATGCTTTTGCCCTCGGATTTCTTTTTCTCTAGTTTTAGGTCTAGTTTTGATTCTTTAGCTCCTTTTTCTCTTTTTTTTATTATCCTCCTAATAATAAAATCATTCCTACACTGTTTTGTACCCATTCAAAGTTACTAAATTCAAATTATGTTCTTATTTAATAATAATAACCATTGAAACGATGAACAATGCAATAAGACCTTGCAAACTGAATGTCTAAAAAAAGCTGCAAAAGCTAAGTTCGATATCTTGTGAACTGAATGTATAAATTTTGTTAATGAAAACAACAACAACAAAGCAACAGCACAAGCACATGGATGTGGTTCAAACTTAGTAAGCCTGCCATCACTGAGTGAAGAAGAAGTCGGGATGTTTGGGAGCAGTTGGCATGTAATAACTTCCCAACCGACTAGCCACTACCATATTAATGGAGTTTAGATGATATACATTTCGTCTACGTCAAGCTTTCTTCTTCTGTCAAATAAGGTAGCAGAACAACAGCAAATGACAGAGTCAATGCAGTCCTTGTGCAACTGTATAACATGTGGGTATAAAAGAAGTCACCTCAGCAAACCCAAAACAAAGTTAAATATTGCAACTGAACTCAGTCCACGTAAAACGCCTACACCCTGCTTGTGCTACATCATTAATCATATGAGTGCTTGCAAACATAATTGGTAGTACCAACTTACTATATACAGTATCTATTCATTTTCTTGCATCACGAATCACAACTACAGAAAGATGAAACGATGCAAAGCGATCCTCACAAACAAATCATTCTAGGTAATCACTCTAATACCTAGCATAGACTTTATTACGTGTCTCGGATCGTTCATGATAGAGTTACAAGCGAAGAAAATGCAGAATACTTAATTTCGGTTTCATATTGACTTTGAAATAGGTTTTTGTGGCCAAAACGAGCTCCAATCTCCCGAGATCTTTACAGAAAACGTTCACCGACACGTGGTTATCGCCTTTCTACAATTTTCTCAATACGTAAGGCTCTTAACAAGTCAGAGGATCCGTATGTTTATGAATGATATGAGCAACTGCAGGAGACCTTAACATTTATATATAGTTTTCATATCGGGCTTCTCCATCACAAGCTCGATATAGGTCCTGTCCACACTAATCGGGATCTAGTTTCCTCTTGGACTTTGACTCATTGATTTAGATCATTTATTGAGCCACTTTATTACCCTTATCTGGATAAATTACATAACTTAACCTATAATTTATCAAAAAACTGAAAATTACAATTAATAGTTATCCAACATAATGAGAAAGGACAAAATTGTCCAATATTCTCCCCCTTGGACAATAATTAATTGCAGTTTTGACTCAAGTTTAAAAATAATTTGATAACTCGATTAAGTCATACTACTGTATTAGTACCACATTTAAAAATTAAAAACATTTGATCGAAAGATAATGAAAGTCTAACATTCCGTCCTGCAAGGCTTTTGATACTGAAAAATATTAAACACATATGTTATATGTGACACAGGCTCAATATAATCACAAATATCTAAAACCTTACTAACGTGAATGAGAAAATGGAGTGTGACAAACTAGGATGATACCTTTATGATCTAATACGTACCATCTTCATTTGTAAGTCCCGATTTCTCCAACTTTATGCTAAATTGCAGTAGAGAAATCCTGTTTTCTCTTACCAAATGTTGAACAGCATTAGAAAACGTTGTTTTCTCTCACCGGATGCTAAACAGCATTAGAAAAAACCTTTATGTTCTCTAACTAAATGCTGAACTGCAGTAGAGAACCTTTATGAGATTATACCTTATATCCCCCTATGTTATGTCATATTTATAGATATCCGTACTAAACTGTATGTGTCTAAACTGACATAGGCTCAAGGTCAATCTTTATATATGCCTAATGACCTTTAAAATGCTTAAGATCAACACAAATCTTAAGGCTTTTATATGTATTATGACTATATACAAGAACCATTATTAATAAGGATAAAAAGATGATTATCTATATAAACAAACAACCATAATGTCATAATACATTAAAATGTACAAACATTTAAGGAGCAAATACAATGATCCCTAACTACTACTGTCTAAGGACTTTAACATGATACATATTTAACAAACACTAGTGGGCGAAGTCCTTCAGTCAATGGATCAACTAACATCTTCTCAGTCCTGATATACTCCACTTCGATGTCACCTTTCTGAATCAACTCCTTTATGGTCAAGTATTTGACCTCTAAATGCTTAGACCCTATGATAGTTTTGTTGTTACTGCTGAATAACACTGCAGCAAGATTATCGCAATATAACCAAATGGGTCTAGCTATCTAATCTACCACAGACAACTTAGAAATCAAGTTTCTGAGTCAAACAGACTGTGTGCCAGCTCCATAAGATGCAACAAACTCTGCATGCATGGTCGAGAAAGTTATCAGTGTCTGCTTGACACTCTTCCACGATATTGCACCATCTGCTAACATAAAAATGTACCCTGAAGTGAATTTACGATCACCCAAACACATAGCAAAATTGAAGTCTATATATCCTGTGAGATTTAAATCGTTGAATTTTCTGTATGTCAACGTATAATCCTTGGTACCCTTTAGGTATCTTAACATTTGTTTAACTGCATTCTAATGGTCTGCACCTGGGTTAGCCAGATATCGGCCTAGCAGTACAACAGCAAATGTAATGTCTGGTCTATTCATACCTGGGCATATATCAGGCTACCAATTGCACTAGAGTATGGGACATTCCTCATGACCTCTCTCTCAACTTCATTCTTTGGACACTGTGCCAAAGATAATCTCACGCTATGAGAGATAGGTGCTAAAATAGGTTTACAGTCAACCATATTAAACCTTTGTAGCACTCGCTCAATGTATGCTCTTTATGAGAGGCTCAATGAGTGTTGAGAATTGTCTCAGTGAATCTATATACTAAGGACAAAAGATGCTTCATCTAAATCCTTCGTGTCAAAGTGTTTGGTCAAAAGTTGCTTTACCTCATATAACATGGTCAAATCTTATGACGCGAGTAACATATCATCCACGTACAGTAATAGGAAGATAACTTTGCTTCTACTGACCTTATAATATAAGCATATTTTAACTTTATTTTTCACAAAACCGAATGAGGTCAAAACCTTATCAAACTCTAGGTACCATTGTCTGGAAGCTTGTTTCAGATCGTATATTGATTTAGTTAACTTACAAACTTTGTCAGTTGCATCTTGATCCTGAAATTGTTCAGGTTGCTCCATATAAACTTTCTCATAAAGTTCACCATTCAGGAAAGTGATTTAATGTCCATATGATGTAGATCCATGTCATAATGAGCTACTATTATCATAATCACTCTAAATGCATCATTTGAGAATACAGAAGAGAAGGTAACATTAAAGTCAATTCCTTCTCTTTAAGTGAATTCCCTAGCAACCAAACACGCCTTAAACTGCTCAACTTGACACTGTGTGTCCTTCTTGGTCTTAAATAGCCATTTACAACTGACAAGTCTATAATGTTGAGGCAAATTAACAAGCTCCTATACCTTATTATGTCTCATAGATTGCTTCTAATCCTTCATTGCTTTCTACCACAAGTCCACATGGGGTCCAGAAACAACTTCTGTAAAAGTGACTAGATCCACAACATGTCATATGTCATAGTCTTGCTCACCTAAATAGACTATGTAATTTGATGAGATAGCAGGTTGCCTCTCTATGGTGGATTTGCGCAACTGTACGGGTTTTTGTATCTCAGAAACCTCTTTTTAAACAAGTATAGGTCCCTGTGTCTGCATAGGCATGATACTCGGACCTTCATCTATCGGACCTGACTGTATGAGGGGCAGATACAAAATAATCATAGTATCTATCCTGCTATCTCCTAGAGGATGTGAAGATTCTCCCTAATCATGGACATCGTATTTCAGAAATTTAGCTGTTTGTGATTCCACTATTCTGACCCTTCCTTCTATACAGTAAAATTTGTAGCCCTTAGAGTGGTCGGGATAACCTACCAAATAGTAACAAATGGAACGAGGTTGCAATATGCTCTCATAAGGATTATATAACCTTACCTCAGCAGGTTGCGTCTTTGGTACTGACTTACTTCAAACTCTATTCAAGATATACAATGTCATTTTGATGGCTTCGCCTTAAAGGTATTTTGGTATATTAGTCCTGCTTTATATTGACCTCACAATGAATAGAGTCACTATGCCACCGGACTTGGCATAGTGAATTGAGTCACTATTATAACTGATTCCAAATACCTGACAAACGGACCCTTTTCTTATCTTGCAACCCCATGTCTGCCATAATATTCCCCTCCCCTATCACATCTTACAATCTTTATTGATTTTTCCAACTAGTTCTCAACCTCAGTCTTAAAGATCTTAAACTTATCAAGAACTTCAGACTTTTCCTTAAACAAGAACACATAGCCATAAATAGAATAATCATCTATAAATGTTAGAAAATATCTAGCATTGTAAAACGTGACCGTATAGGGACTACTAACGTCTGTATGTATGGGGTCTAATAAACCAGAAGCATGAGTTGACCCCTTTTTCTTTATCTTGGTTAACTTACCTCTACAACAATCGATACATGTTTCTAGATCACTGAAGTCTAAAATTGGGAGAATGTTATCCTTTATCAATCTCTCAACCCTCTCCCTGGAAATGTGGTCGAAATGTTTATATCACAATATGTACGATGTTTCTTTTTTAAGTAACAGGTTCGGAAGCGTAAGAAAAGACATACATTTCGTTAGGAGTAAAACACATTCTATATAATATGTAGGATAAGAAGGCAGTTTCGATATGTCTTACATTAATAGACATATGTACAACTGAAGTATCAAACACAAAACGATATCCCTCTTTATTCAAAACTAATACAGAGATCAAGTTCTGTCTAAAAGACGATATATAAAAAATGTCTCGTAAAACCAAAACAAACCTCGTATCGAGATTTAATCCCACATCTCCTACAAACAAAACATCTACCCCTTCATTGTTATCGACCATCACCTTCTCCTCTCCTTTAATCGACCTTCTTTATCTTAAGTTGACCCCTTTTTTTTATCTTGGCCAACTTACCTGTACAACAATCAGTACATGTTTCCAGATCACTAAAGTCCAGAATTGGGAGAATGTTATCGTTTATCAATCTCTCAACCCTCTCCTTGGAAATGTGGCCAAGACGTTTATATCACAACATGTACAATGTTTCTTTTTTGAGTAACAGGTTCGGCAACATAAGAAGAGACATACATTTGTTAGGAGTAAGACACATTCTATATAATTCGTAGGATAAGAAAGCAGTTTTGATATGTCTTGCATTGATAGAAATATGTAAAACCGAAGTATCAAACACAAAACGATATCCCTCTTTATCCAAAACTAATACAGAGATCAAGTTCTGTCTAAAAGAAGGTATATAAAAAGTGTTTTGTAAAACCAAAACAAACCCTATGTCAAGGTTTAATCCTACATAGGGATGGCAATTTCGGCCTTGTTTTTGGCCTGTTTTGTATATTTTTATTTTAAATATATATATATGGGCAGGGCCGCTGGCCTGCCAATCCCGACCCTCAAAGGCCACGAGCCGGCCTGCGGCTGGCTATGACAGTAGCCAGGTTCCCTCAACCCGAACCCGGCTTGGCCCATTGCCATCCCTAATCCTACATCTCCTACAAACAAAACATCCACCTCTTCATTGTTGTCGACCATCAGCTTCTCCTCTCCTGTAATCGACCTTCTTCTGGATCTGAATCCCTGCATTGTGGAAGAAACATAATTAGAAGCTCGACTATCTAAGCACTAAGAACTTGATATGGTTATAGCTACATTGAATTCATGAATCATATATGCCGAGGAGTTACTTGACAGTTCCTATTTAACCTTTCACAGCTTGTACCTCTGGCAATCGACCTTCCTATGCCCTTTCTTTTTACAAAAGAAGCACCTCATACTCTTTATGTCATGTGGGCCCTTAGCAATGCTGGATTGTCCAGTCTGAATCTTTAGAGAGGGTTTGAGTTTCTTATCCTTACTCTTATGCTGTTGGGGCTTAGCCTTCCCCTTACCTTTGGCAGCTGCATACAACCCTCTTAATCTTCTCCTCAGCTGCAGCACACTAGAAAATCAACGCATTGATGTCCTAGGCCTAATCTTAAGAGATGTAGGACATCGCCAACATCTCAAACTCTTGTGGGAGAGTATTAAGTGCCTAATGCATTATGAATGTGTCAGGAATAGGTACATCAAGTGCCTTCAACTTCCTCTGAAGGTGAACTATCCTAATAATGTACTAATGTACTCTAACGCCTCCTTTGTAGCGCCCCGTTATCATGAGGTACATACCGGAACACCCAGGACATTCTAGTACATAACCTATGATAATGGTGCGCTACGTTCAATCACAACGTTCACTTAACATGGCATCATCATTTTTTTATAAGGCATCATCAAGAAAGTCACAATATTTAAAACCAAAATTTTCCCTTTTTCATTTCATAAATTCTAATGTAATACATTGTAGCTTTCGAATAACCGTACATGTACATTGTCATAACCTATTACAAAATAAGCTACATGAAAGAGGAAATACACAAAAAGATCTATCTAATCTTCCAATCTCAGCTGACCGATCTGTGAGCCATTTTCTTCACAAAAATACAAGAATTACGCTTCTTGTACGGTCTCTCAATAGCAAAAGTTCTCCCTCAGTCCTGAAATGTCAACGTGCAATTTTGGGTGAGTTTTGTGAACTCAGATGAGGTAACCATCATCGATGGTTCACTCAATTCATGCAACACATCAAACATATAGACATATAATTCACATCTTTGCATTTTTGCATAAAGCATCACATATCACTTTCGAGACAATTATACCAAACATTTCATTCATACAAAAGTACACATATCAATTGTAAATGCAATGTACATGATTCAGTTTCATTTGTTACATTGTTGTGACCAAATGTCTCTTTTTTTTTAGCTCATATCCCTTAGTGGATACCGAGCTATATCGAATAATTTCCCATATCTCTTAGTGGATACTGAGTACAAGCACAATTGAGCCAAATGCTTTTATCATGTTATGAGCTTTAAGCTCTTTTACTAGCGACTCCGGTCACAACTGCCTTTATCTTTCATGCATTCCTAAAATGAAATGCATCTCATACATCCATTCAATCATTGTTTTCAATCAGTCACATTCATAGTCAAAACACAATCATCTTTGGACCTTAGTCCGACATTCAACAAAATTTCTTGAGTAACAATTATTTCTTCACATTCACATACAAGGAGCACTTCAAATATCACATTCGTTCATCAGAAACCTCAGACCTTCATTGTCCGGAATCAACACAATCAATTTCACATTCTTAAGATATTTCAAACAAATCTAACACAATAATTAATTGAGTGAGACCATCTAAGTTACTCACGGATTGCTTCCGAAGCTATTTCCTCGAAGTTCCAGTAATGTGTGGGTGTTGACGTTCCAAATGCTCCTCTATATCAAGCAAAATACACATATCACACTTTAGCACAATTATAAGTGTTCATTTATGCTCATTTATGAATATGAAATATGTACAATGCATGTTCAAGACAATCCTAAGTATCTTTCCATGATCAATCTAATAATGAAAATGAAGTAATTCGAGGATACTTTCTTTTAAAAAATTGTTCCCTATCGTCTTAAGTTTCTAATGACACCAAGACCATTCAATTCGGTTCGGTATCCCAAAAGTTATACTCCAAATAAATTCGGACTGTTATCTAACTATAACAATACCTTTTATTCAAATTTAATCCAGAAATTGAAATCTTTAGAGACAAATTTAAACTTTGATTTCTTTGGAAAAATTGTAGCCCTATGTCTCTAGTTTACTCCAATTCAAAAATCATCCCATTCAGATCACTATAGATCAAGAAATCATCAAAACACCAAAGCATGCTTAATAAAAAAACACTCCTTAAAGCATCTCTTGGGTCGCGATCGTCTGTGTTTCGTCTCTCCTTCAAGATCGTTTGTGTTTCGTCTGTCCTTCTAGATCACTCATCTTCAAATTCTTTTCCAACTCTATTTTTTAGGTCAGTTTTTTATGACTATTATGACCTAGAAAATGAGGTTTTTTGGAAATGCCTTCTTTTAAACAAATGTTCATCTATGTCTTAAGTTTCTAACAAACCTAAGTTCATACAAATTGGTTCTGTATTCTGAAAGTTATACCTAAAATACTACAGACTATTCTTATACCACGACAACTCACAGTTCTCAACTTCAAGCCAAACTTCAAAGCCCTTAGAGACAGAATTAAAATTCACTTTATAGAAATTGTATCCATATATCTCTAGTTTAATCTACATTAAAAATCTTCCCATTTAGACACCTATATATCAAGATAGCCAAAACTCAGATGCATGTTCAGTGAAAGTACTCTATCTAGTGCATATTTAACTTCAATATCACCATACTTTGTCTCAAACTATAATCCTACTTCTCTCATTTAATGAATAACATTAACTCATTACCATTTTGGGCATGATCTCTTTAATGTTACACAACACCCATGTTAAAACACATATATGAGAACCCATAATCAATCATCAAATTTCTCAACATATATGTTCAATTTAACACTACCCATGAAGATTAAAACTTAACTTACTTGCTTTACTTTTAGGTTTCTTCAAAAACACCAAGAAAACCTAATCCTCCATACTCACGATCATCAACTTTCTAGGGTGGATTAGGTTAGGATTTTGAGACAAGAAGAAGAAGACAACAAGATGAGAGTAACAAAGAAAGGTAAGAATAAGGTTCGCTTTGATGTAGAGATGAAGAGTGATGAACGAAAAGAAGAGAAGAAAAGAAAACATGTTTTATCCAAATGAAAAACAAAAATAAAGATAGTCTTGCAAGAGAAGTTACGAGAGTGTGAGGTGTGTGGCATGTGGTGTGGCAAGTGACACATGTCACTTTCTTTCTCCTTGGTCTTTTATTTAACTAGTCAGTTTGTCTCTAATTTTCAATCCAAATTTTCTCCCAATTTTCAATGACACTTGTCATTAAATCTTAATGAGACATATTAAAATTTCTACTGCCATTTGACATTTGTTTCTACCATTATTCATCAATTTTTCTGCACTTCCCATTTTTCCTAGTACAAAAATACCCCTAAACTTCAGAAAATTTTCAAATTTTCTCCAAAAATTCTAAGTCAATAGATATACTCTCCAAATTAATTTTTAACACATATAATTCACAATTTCAAATATAATCACATTTATAGCTCAATTATACCCAAAAAATGTCAATGAATGTATGTACAATTATTTTCATGTTATCATATAATGCATGAGCATGAAATATATTTTCTACTCTCTCAATAATCTCTCATAATTACTATTCTAGCCTCAACATGGGTAACGGGATGTTGATCTCTCATAATTACTATTAAATGAGTTGATCCTTAATTTAGATTAAAGTAAAGTCATATGGCTACAACTTTCTTGAAAAAGTTTAATTTTAATTATGTCTCTAAGCATTTCAAAATCTGGCTCGAAATTGAATCTTGACTGAGGTTGTAGTACTACCCGAGACAAAAATCATGTCCTGTTGATATTGAATAAATTGTATTGATAGAAGCCGAATTAGATAAAGGTGTCTTCATAAAAGTTATATTTTATTCTCTTAACTTTTGATTGGTATAACGTTTATAATTTTTGGATATGGGAATTGAAAGATATGAGTTGTACACTATTTAAGGTATGATCATGTACTAGCCAAAAGTTTAAATGTACACAGTCTATGGTATTGTGAGAATAACTTATAGAATATTTAATCAAATTGTATGATTTTGGTGTCATTCGAAACTTAAGACATGGGAGAACAATCTTCCAGAAGGAAGTGTTGCCAAATTACTTCACTTTACTAATGATAATAATCATGCAAAGTAGACCCAAAAGTATGTTTTTAGACAA
>JANZXP010000195.1:3951603-3970661 GCA_027576715.1 Erythroxylum flavicans | reverse complement strand
ATTGTTAGAGAAAGGTTATGATATTCATATGAAGGATTATAATCTTTCTATAAAAGATGATAAGAATAACTTCATTGCTAAAGTACCGATGTCAAAGAATAGAATGTTCCTGATCAACATACAAAGTGACGTTGCAACGTGTCTGAAAGCTTGCTACAAAGATGCATCATGGCTATGGTATCTTCAATTCGGGCATCTCAATTTTGGAGGACTGGAGCTATTATCTAAGAAGGAGATGGTGAAGGGACTACCTTGCATCAATCATCCTGATCAATTTTGTGAAGGGTGTCTACTTGGGAAACAATTCAGGAAAAGTTTTCCAAAGGAGTCAGACGCAAGAGCCAAGAAGCTACTCGAACTAATCTATACTGATGTGTACGGTCTGATCAAGCCAAGCTCTCTCGGAAACAGTAATTATTTCCTTCTCTTCATAGATGATTTTTCAAGGAAAACATGGGTGTATTTCTTGAAGCAAAAGTCAGAAGTTTTTGAGGTCTTCAAAAAGTTCAAAGCTGCGGTGGAGAAAGAAAGTGGAAGAAAGATCAAAGCCATGAGATCCGACCGAGAAGGAGAATTTACTTCCAAGGAGTTTCAAAATTTTTGCGAAGCAAAGGGAATTCGTTGACCCTTGACAGTTCTGAGATCCCCTCAGCAAAACGGTGTATCAAAAAGAAAGAACCGAACTATCCTCAACATATCTTGGAGTATGCTCAAAATCAAGAAACTTCCTAAGGAGTTTTGGGCGGAAGCGGTAGCGTGTGCAGTCTACTTGTCGAATCGATCTCCAACGAGAAGTGTTTAGGGAAAGACACCGCAAGAAGCATGGAGTGGGAGAAAGCCCAGCATTTCCCATTTGAGAGTTTTTGGAAGCATAGCGCATGCTCATGTACCTGACGAGAGAAGAACTAAGCTTGATGATAATAATGAAATCTTCATCTTCATCGGTTATGACCCAAATTCGAAAGGCTACAAGCTGTACAATCCAAACAATAAGAAGGTTGTGATCAGTCGGGATGTGGTATTTGACGAAGAAGGGCTTTGGGATTTTGGATCTCAATAGACGACTTCAATTTCTCCCCTCAATTTGAAGATGAACAGGTACCAACAGAGCAATCTGGAGAAGCCCAACAAGAGCCTACGACTCCACCACCTTCGCAAACATTAACTACCCATAGAGACAAGTCACTTTTGTCATCTTCATATCGGAGTCAAAGTGAAACAACTGCGTCACGTACATGAAGTTTTCGAGATCTCTATTAGGTAACCGAATGACAAGATAATCTTACACTATTTTGTCTTTTTGTTAATTGTGAACTAGTGAGTTTTCAAGAAGCTGCACAAGAGAAGTAGAAAGATGCAATGGACGAAGAAATCAAGTCCATCGAGAAGAATGACACATGGGAATTTGTTTCATTTCCCAAAGGGCATAAGGCAATAGGTGTCAAATGGGTGTACAAAATAAAGTGAAATCCTAAAAGAGAGATTGAAAGGCACAAGGCGAGGCTAGTTGCGAAAGGTTATAGTCAAAAGGCTGGAATTGACTATGATGAGTTATTTGCTCCTGTTGCTCGATTAGAGACTATTAGACTAATCATTTCTTTGGCTGCTCAAAACAAGTGGAAGTTACATCAAATGGATGTTAAGTCTGCCTTCCTAAATGGAGTTATTTAAGAAGAAGTCTACATTCAGCAACCATCAGGCTACGAAGTTAAAGGCCACGAAGACAAGGTGTTGAAGTTGAAGAAAGCTCTCTATGAGTTGAAGCAAGCACCAAGAGCATGGAATAACTGCATCAACAAATACTTTCTTGAGAACTTCACCAAGTGTCCATCTGAACATGCTCTCTATGTCAAAATCAAATATAGAGACATTCTTATCGTGTGCCTGTATGTAGATGATGTCATCTTCACCGGAAGTAATCTAAGAATGCTTAATGACCTGAGAATTTGAAATAACTGACATCAGACTAATGGCATACTACCTCGTCATTGAAGTTATGCAAAAGGAATAAGGCATCTTCAACTCCCAAGAAAGCTATGCAAGGGAGATACTCAAGAAGTTCAAGATGGAGGATTGCAAGCAGATCAACACACCAGTGGAATGTGGGGTCAAGCTATCCAAGCATGAAGAAGGTGAAAGCGTGGATCCAACACTTTTCAAAAGTTTGGTTGGAAGTTTAGCTACTTTACTTGCACAAGCCTGATATTTTTTACGCAATCGGATTGGTTAGCTGCTACATGAAATCCCCAACAACCACTCATTTTAAAGCGGCAAAAAGAATTCTTCGCTATTTGAAAGGTACAATTGATCTTGGCTTAAGCTATTCAGTTTCTAATGATTATAAGCTTGTTGGATACAACGATAGTGATTGAGCTGGAGACGTTGATGATCGAAAGAACACTACTGGATTTGTGTTTTTTATGGAAAATACTGCTTTCACATGGATGTCGAAGAAGCAACCAATTGTCACCTTGTCTACCTGTGAAGCAGAACTTGTAGCTGCTACCTCGTGTGTTTGTCATGCAATATGACTAAGAAACTTATTAAAAGAATTGAACATGACACAAGAAGAACAAACAGAGATTTGTGTCGACAATAAATTGGCAATAGCTTTGGCTAAAAATCCAGTTTTCATGATCGAAACAAGCATATTGATACTCGCTATTACTACATAAGAGAGTATATTACAAAGAAGGATGTACATTTACAGTATGTGAGATCTCGTGATCAAATTGCAGATATCTTCACCAAGCCATTGAAGAAAGAAGACTTTATCAGATTGAGAAATGTACTTGGCATCATAAAACAAGTTTAAGGGGGGGAGTGTTGAGAATATAAACTTGTTTATTGGAGTCCAAATCTATAATTAACGTCCAAAATTGCAAGCCTTCTACCTAGAATCTTCTAGTGTTTGATCATTGGGTTACTTAAATTATAGTTAGAAGGTTGGAGAAGAATGATGTGTATGGTTATTATAATTTTAGATTAGTGTATTTGTGTGGTGTAGGATGGTTTGTAAGTAGTATAAATACTCCTTTCTAGTTTGGTTTAAGAATCGAGAAGTAAGAACTTCTAAGTAAGTGAAGAAGCAAAGTTGAGTGAGTTTTAGTATCCTGAGTGAGAGTATTCTTGTAATATTTTCTTGAGTTTGAATAAGAAGTTGTTTGTGTAAGTGTTTCATCTCCAACAAAGCCATTTGTCATATCGCTGACTATAGCAAGAATTTGAAAATTTTGATTGCGCGGACAGATCATGAACATCGAAAAAACTTTGGGAGGGACTTGGTCAAAATTTTAAACTTCGGTCAACGGTCAAAGTCAACTCTAACATGGTCAACGTCAACGACTTTGACGGCTCAGTCAACTTGGCTTTGACGGCTTGGTCAAATGGCTCAAGCAGCTAGGTCAGCGGCTCAATCAACATGCTTCACGACTTGGTCAACTCGGCTGGACTCGGCTCCAACTCAGCTCAACTTGGTGAGTTGACTTACTTTTTGACAGCAACGTTTTGGTGGCGCATCAGACCTCCGATCGGGGTGATTCGTTGCGTCGAGAGTTTCAATTTGATATATTATAGTGTATACTTTGAAATAAATTTCCAACTGGTTCTGATACCACTTTGTTGGAGATGAAACACACACAAATAACTTCTTATTCAAACTCAAGAAAATATTACAAGAATACTCTCACTCAAGATACTACAACTCACTCAACTTTGCATCTTCACTCACTTAGAAGTTCTTACTTCTTCTTGATTCTTAAACCAAGCTAGAAAAGGGTATTTATACTACTTACAAACTATCGTACACTACACAAATGCACAAATCTAAAATTATAATAACCTTACACATCATTCTTGTCCAACTTTCTAACAATAATTTAAGTAACCAAATGATGAAACACTAGAAGATTCTAGGTAGAAGGCTTGTAGTTATGAACTTGGACTCCAATAAACAAGTTTATATTCTCAATATCAATTACTTGTGCTTTGTTAGATACTATTCCAAATCACATGTTTCTAGGTTATGGCTTCTTTGCTTGTTATTTTGATTTATTGAAAGGTAAATTTTATACCTGTGCAGATTGCAATGGCAAATAAAGTTCTAATACCTGCAATTTCTGCTGTCAAGTTCCCTGATTTAGAAGTGACCTATTCTGATGGCAGAGTTACAAAACTGCCCATCAGGTCCACTGGAGATTCTGTAGATAATTCTTTAACTGCTGCTCCAAAAGCTTCTTTACTCTGTCTTTCATTTCGGGCAAGCTCTCAGGTATAGGACTTGACACTTCAAATTGCAACTGTTGTTGGCCTGTGCAGATGAGAGCGTTATGGATGCAAATGAGTAATTTAGAAGAAGTAAAAGAAAATCTCATGAAGAATGAGAAGGAAGCTAACTACATCTACGTTTTAGAAGCCTTAAACCAATAATACTATAATACCCAGAAGTACTCAACCAACCTTTTTCTCATGGCCCAATGATGTAATATCTTTGGCTTCTATAATAGTGAAGAAAATTTTTTAAGTAATTGATTGCTTTTATCAAAACTGTAGTTATTAGATTGTTATATTTGTTGTTCAAGACATTTTGTAGCAACAGAGAGCTTCAATTCTGGATGTTGTTAGTTTTACCATTTAATCTTCTTTATCTTCTCAGGCAATGGTTGACTCTTGGACTGTCCCCTTTTTTGATGCATTTCAAGAAACAAAAGGTATTCATCTATACGAGGTATATTTTCTGCTTTTGGTATCATTCCTTACTGCTTGATAGAGTGAATATTTAGATCAAGCATTCTGATAGTGGATAACATGCTGCAGTCCTCTTTTCAGTCCAATATTCACTAGTTTGGCATGTGACTAGTAAATTGATTATGTATTATTTACTATGATAAAATTATAACTCACCACAATTTCAATTTGTTAATTTAAAATACAGTTCGACTCCCTTGACCTTTTCCCCAGCATGGGTTAATACACTTGTTGACTTTTAAAACACTGATCATCACTAATGTTTCCTTTTTCCGTTTCATAAGGAGAACATGATCATCTTAAATGAATGTCATGGTATTTTACTGAAGTTGTCAATCTTGCAGGTTTCATTTATAGATTCTTGGTTTTTATGCTTGAATCCAATGAAGAGGCTGTTGCTGTGGACAATGAGAAAATCTGAAAGTGGCAGAGATGATGCACTTCAGAAACAGATTGTTTACGCATTTGGTGACCATTATTACTTTCGTAAAGATCTCAAAATACTAAACCTTCTGACTGGGTATGAAATCTTTGTCAAAATCTCCTGTCTTTTGGAGGAACAGTTGGTTTTTAATAGCTTTCTTTTTTTGCTTGTCACTCTGCAGGTATATTTTCCTACTTGATAAATTTGGCAAAGTAAGGTGGCAAGGGTGCGGATTAGCCACACAAGAGGAATTGTCCTCGCTTCTTTCTTGCACGTCATCTCTCTTAGAATAAAAATGAGATACTAAATGCATAATATTCAGCTGCCTAATTTTCTGAATGATTGTCCACTGTGCGGTATGAAATACCAGTTGAGGGAAGATAGGGAGAAGTCTGAGATTATATGTGTTGGTTAAGGAAATAAAATGTCCCGGTTTGTTTTGATATATGTCTTGATCGGTTTTCAATATTTGGCATGTTGGCTTGTGAAAACATAGTTGGTGAGCATGGATGTTATCCTTTTGAGTTTCAAATAAATGTGGTGGATAAGCAAATTCTTTTTATCAAGGAGACCCTTTTCTTGGTGGAGAACTTCATTCAGAAAGCTGAGATTGTAATGTTATACTTACCCCAAGGGCGTGAATTGTTAACAGAAGAAGGAAACCTGTTGCGTTATTATTTGTCCAAATGCCAATTGGAAGACAGTATAGTTTACATTGTGGGATAGTGTACTTGAGTTGAAGATTGTTGAATGTTCGTTGGATAATGGCAGTAAGCTTTCACGAGCTCCCACAAAAAGTTTAACTTGTTCATACTTTGAAATAAAGCAATAATGTTATTCAATTCCAATTTAATGTATAAAATTTGATTTTAGTGAATTTTTTAAAATAGAATTTAATAAAAATAAATATGATCAAACTTTAAATCGAATTTAGATCTAACTGATTACCATATTTAAATAAAACTTAGACAAATGTGACAAAGTTCTACTAATTATATCAAGCCCATGTGATTAATAAAGGTGGGAGCAAGAAAAGAATAGGCCTGCCTACTAGCTAAGGTTGTGCTATGCCTTCTGTTAGTTTTAGGTGTTTAATCAAGAGAACCTGGAAAGGGAAAGATAAACAAAAAGGAAAAGGAAAAGGAGAGAGCCTGATTAGTTTAGTTTGATGACAACTTCGGTGCAATTTTAATAAACCAGATCTAACAAAAAAAAAAAAAAAATCAACAAAGTAAAAGCAAAAAAGGAGTCAAACTGCTGAAAAGGCCATAAAAGTTAAAACAAATGCTAAGAAACCTCCTGGAAGTTTCATGGTAAGTACACAAATGTAGAGTTTGACACATTACTTTTCTTGCACATACTGCTTTTGGGTGGCTAACCGAACTCTATTTCAAGTCTCATTTATAGTGATTTGAGAAAAAAAGAATACACATTCTCGAGTGTTTTTAGTTTCAGTTTGGTGCTTTTCATTTGACCTCTTGTGGGGATTCGGTTGGCACATCTCTTCTAAGAAAAGTGGGGCATATTAAGTAGGTGGCAAGAAGGCATATCTAGTGCACAAGTCAGATACGCTTTACTCATTCAATCCAACAACTCCAGGCTAAACCTTCTGAATCTTCCACCGAACTATATATATATATGTATATAGATAGCAAGGTTGCCTCTCAAAATATAGTCGACTTTGCTCACAGTAAGTGCACCGAATTCGATATATAGCAAATATGGAAGTAACTAAGGACATGCCATTTTCAATTTAAGTTCCTTTTGATACATAACTCTGTGCAATTCAAATATATTTATTATAGTTGGTTAGCTGCATTTGCAGATTTAAACTTTCTTTGTCAATTGAACAAATGGATTATAGTTAATCTTTTGTTTTGTTAAACTATTAAATATAGGCATATGACACTTTATGATGAAAGTCAAGAATTATCCCATGTGATGAACAAAATCAAAAGAACGTTCCTTTCAACTCTTTTAGCTAAACAAACAGAGTTGGTTAAACTTCCCATTTTTATGACAATCTGTCTTTGTCTATACAATTAATTATCCTTGTATTTATGTCTATAGAACGATTCTAGTTGTCTTCTAGATAACATATCATACATGTATATTCATTTACGTATACAGTATTTGTGTTTGTAGGCTTTACTCTATCTTGTATTTTTATTCTCGATCAATTATCCTTTTTAAGTGAATTACAGTTTTTTTTATAAAATAACTCAAATTTATAAAATTTTTAATTAAAAGACTCTTAAAATTTATTATATTAATTAAAATTATTTCCTCTTTCTCATTTTTTCCCAAAAAGCATTTTTTATTGTAAAAAATATTTTATTGTGAATAAACATAATATTGACAAATTATCTTTAAGCAAAATATAGCCCTCTTTGTTACATTTTGTTAGTCTTTTATCTAATTTTTTACTTAAAACAATGTAATACGAGGAGGTTGTTTTGAAATTTTTAAATAAATAAAAAAGAAATATAATAAATAATTAAATGATACAATATGAAAATAAATAATAAATATTAAAAATTAAATTGAAATTTAGAGTAATTAGTCCTATAACTAATTCTTTGTAAAGTTATCATGTTTATTATAAACATTATACATTTTCTAATAATAATGTGAATACTAATATAAACAATGAGTTGTCGAATCTCAATCATTTGTTTACTGTCAATCACACTTAGATGGAAATATTATGTATGTACTGCACGAATTCTAACATGATATTAATTTAATTATAATTAATTAGAAAAATCTACAAGATCAGATCGCGTAAGACCAGAGCTGGTTGACTCTATGTCTACTGTTATGTACGTGACGGCTTGCATGATCATTCACCAATAATCTTTGATTAACCTAAAACAATCAGTCGGCACACGCTTTATATTATATTTAATTTTTAATGATTAAATTAGGAAGTATTTATTTCTATTTTTCTCTTATTTTTAAATTCAATAAAAATTTGTTTGTTTAAGTTTAAGTTTAAATTTATTTATTTAATTAAATAACTTTATTTTATAAATAAATAAATAAATATTATATAAGATAATAAAATAAAGTTATTTATTTAATCAATTTATAAAATTTTAAGCTTTAATTAACATGCAATTATTATCGATAACAAAATTATAACTACATTAACATTACCGATAACAATTAAATATGTTTTTAATTTTTGTTATTTATTTACTTGTCTTTAACTTTTATCTAATATATAACATCATTTCATAAAAAAATATAATCATATTGAATCATTGATACTAAAATTAAATTGGTTTTTATTTTTAGTTAAAATTAAGATTAAGATTAAGATTAAAATCTACAACAAGAAAACACATAAAATTGAAACCAAACAACCTATATCTCAAGTTAAATTGAATTCATAAGAAATTAAAGCAATTCCGCTTGCTTGCTGGTTACCTGCATTTTCTTTTTCAACCCGTAATAGATAACATAGTAATGAAAAACTTGTATTTTTCCTTAAGCAACGGCAGGTTAAGTGGGAATTCAGACTACCAACTTTGAACTTTTAATCCCTTTCTTATTGTTATAAATAATTATCTATATACCTTTGACTTTCACCTTATGTAAAATGTTATATATATTTTCTATAATTATTTTTTGTCATTTTGGTTAGAAATTAAATTAAATTTCATAAAGAAAAGAAAAAGGAAAAAAGGGAAACGCGTAAGAGGTACGCACATGACATGATGATGGTGAAGTGAAGCAGTTGTTAGATTACCAAACAACACAAACACGAAACGAACGAAGCACCCATCGAAACTTCCAATAAGTTGCCTCTTTTATCCATACAATTGAAATGATATCAGAATGTGGTAAAAGGTAGTTAATCCCATGTTACACGTGTTATTATTTTAATATTAAAATAGAAATATATACAATATATTGGTAGAGCATAGGGGTAGCCGGTTGAGTTCAATGATACTCCTGGCTTGATGTGAATAAGAAACATATTAAAATAACACATAAGATGAAAAAAGGGGCGTGGAAAAACATAGGCGAACTAACTGGAACGTTAACGTAATCTGTGTTTGAAACCTTCTCTGTTTTCTGTTATCTACTACCTCCTCTTTCTCCTCCTCCTTCCACTCTTCTTCTAAGTCTGGTCTTTGCTTTAAGATCAACTCTCTCTCTGTATGTATATTTATTATTGGGTAGTGTGTTTGGTCTCCGGGTCGAATCTCTTCCTTATCTGACCGTGTGTTCTTTTACTTTTCGTTTCAATTCCACTTTGTTTCGTACTTTAACAAAAGCAAATCCCATAAAACAAGAGAAGGACTAAGGCCTGTGCAGAGAGCTTCAAACCAGAAAAATAGACAGATGGGGTTGGCTTTTCCGGCGAGTTTTGTAATGGCCTTCGTCGTCCTGTTCCATGTGACGGTGGTGGTGTGCTCTTTCCCGACGACGTTGGAGCTGGAGAGGGGAATTCCGCCAGGTCACATGCTTGAGATGAGTCAACTCAGAGAGCGGGACCGAGTCAGACATGGAAGATTGTTGCAGTCGGCTGGTGGGGTCGTTGATTTCCCTGTTCAGGGGACTTACAACCCTTTTCTTGTTGGGTAAGTCTCAGCCTTTTTTTTTTTTCTCTCTGTTTCTGTTTAGTGATGTTTAGGTGGTTCAATTCTGTGTTATTTCTCATTATTGTCTCGTCTACAGTGCTCTTGCTTTCAGTTTGTTAAATCTTTGCTTACATTTTCCAGGAATTCAGAAGGCATTTTCCGTTGAACTTGTTGAGTTTGTTTGTAGTTCATTGTTTTAACTCACTTGGTTAATTATTAATATTGTACTTGTAATGCCGTATGAAAATATTTAAATTTTAACAACTAAAATTTGGAAAATATGCGGTATTTGGGTTAGTTTCTTCGTTCCTCCAATAGCGGGTCGCATAATTGGAAGCTTTAAACTGTAAAGTTTTCATTTTTGTCTTCTATTTCCTCGATTCCTCCTATGAGTTGGGAGGATGCTAGTGTATTTTGTTGGCTCTTCTTGGCTTTTGTGTCTAGGACCACGGGTCATTTTACAGTTCTACATAGTAGAACTACGCTAAGCAACTGAGTTGTTAAACAATTTCTGAAGTTCACAAAAAAGGTGGCATCCTAGGATCAATTACGTAGTTTCTGGTTATTAAGTTCTCATTTTGGTATATTTATTTCTCTTCCTTGCATTATTTCCTTTTACCCATAGACTTTACTATACAAGAGTGCAACTGGGTTCTCCGCCAAAAGATTTCTTTGTACAAATTGACACTGGGAGCGATGTTTTGTGGGTTAGTTGTGACTCCTGCAACGGTTGCCCTGTTTCAAGTGGACTTCAAGTAAGCTGACTTTACCTTGTCCGTATTATATGCAAATTTGGTGTTGAGATTTTTCTATGTCATCCATTTGATTCTTTCACAGATTCCACTCAATTTCTTTCAACCTGGGAGCTCATCGACAGCTTCATTAATCTCTTGTTCAGACCAAAGATGTAGTCTAGGAGTTCAAACATCAGATTCCGCATGTTCTTCACAAAACAATCAGTGTAGTTACACGTTTCAGTATGGTGATGGAAGTGGTACATCAGGCTATTATGTGTCTGATTTATTGCATTTTGATACCGTTCTTGGTGGATCTTTGACTAATAATTCTACGGCTACCATCACCTTTGGGTAAGCTCTCACAAGTTTGTCTGTTTTAAGATTGAAATGATGGCCTTTTTATTTCCTGAAACTTGGAGTTCAAGAATATGGATGCTGCATTGTAAAACAGGTGTAGCACATCACAGACAGGAGACTTAACTAAATCTGACAGAGCAGTTGATGGGATTTTTGGGTTTGGGCAACAGGGCATGTCTGTTATTTCCCAACTTGCTTCACAGGGAGTGACACCAAGAGTCTTCTCGCACTGCCTGAAAGGAGATGATGCTGGTGGCGGAATATTGGTTCTTGGAGAAATTGTGGAGCCAAATATTGTTTATACTCCAATTGTGCCATCGCAGTATGTTACATTTATTCTTATATTTCTCTAGACTTCCAACTTTTGTCGCTGATTAAAACTTTAAACTGGTCTCCTGAGATAGGACCTTGGACTGGCAATTTTTCTTTAATTTAACGGACAAGGATATGTGCATTCATTTTTAGGTTTGTGGGACTAAGAATTTACCTTCGTTTAACTGGTTCATTTCAGCTTTGGGATAAAGAATGATCTTGTTTGAACCCTAATCAAATGAGACAATTGCTTTCTTTGTTTGCTACTTAAAATGAACGTTAATGTAACCTCACTCTTACAGAAGTGGGAAATCTTCTGTGCACAATTTTGTGTGTAGAATCTCAACTACCAACTGAGTTTTAATTTGTTTTGGCTATTACCATTTAACACCACAGCTTTTTCCTAGATCATATATTTATCTGTGGTGTGAGTTTTTCTCTTTTCTTTTGTTTTCCCCCTTTTGTTTCTATTTTCTACTCTTTTTTTTTGGGGGAGGGAAATGAGGTAATGGTATTCATCCTTGTGAGTGCTAGAGGGGCGCAAGTCACTTAATGCTTACAAGTTTGGATATGAAATTTGATGATTGCTTAATGTTTGAACTATCATGAAGTAATATTATTCCCTTATTAGATATGATTTTGATGATATCTTTCACTGAATGTATTCTATGATTATCCATTGGTGAATTAAGTTCTAGATATCAGTTCTCGAGCCAAATCAATTTACCTTAGCCCTTTTTTCTGGTAAAATAATCCAGAAGCTGATTGCAACTTTGCTTGAGCTTGGTATATAGTACAAACAGATGTATCACATCAAATTTGGTTTAGATCTGAAAGAGTTTGCTTTTCAAGATGCCTATTAGATCACTATGTTGCCTTTTGTATCTTTAACCTACTAGCAAGCAAAACCATTCCTTTGACAGTCTTATAAAATTGAATGCTATAACCAACTACTTCTAGCAACTATGTCAAAGCTCGATTCCCAAACTGAAGTATAATTCTTACAACAACTGTGAGTGCATTGCCCTTGAAGGAAACCGAGTAATGCAGTGTATTTGTTTGTTTGCTTCATAGCCATTTCTGTTCATAATGCAGTTGGTTTTGTTTGATCAGATCTTCTTGTTTGAACTTAGAAACTCAAGATTTTTTTTCCATACAGTGTTCTACGGCATATGGCTGAATAGCTCCTTTAAATCCTAAAACACAGGTCCCATTACAATTTGAATCTGCAAAGCATATCTGTCGCTGGCCAAACTTTATCCATCAATCCATCAGTTTTTGCTACATCAAGTAATACAGGGACGATAATAGATTCTGGAACTACCTTGGCATACCTCCCAGAAGTGGCTTATAACTCTTTTGTTAGTGCTGTAAGTAAAACTGTATCATTTTTGCGTGTTTCGATTAACAAAATACGGATAAGTAGTATGTATAAATTGGGACAAATTAGAATATGTATACGTGTGTTTATGGTATATATATCATATGAATCCAGCATTGTCATGTAAATGCTATTTATTACTTTTTGACTCGATTTTGTTTCTGTTGCAGATAACAAATGTTGTTTCACAATCTGTACGTCCAGTTCTTTCCAAAGGAAATCAGTGTTACCTGATTACATCCAGGTTCTTTCTCTTTTAACCATTTATCTAATTATCTTCCATTGGGTATACTGTTTTCTGCATGTCTCTAACTCAGACTGCTTCTATATTGTGCTCAGCATCAATGACATATTTCCTCAAGTTAGTTTCAACTTTGCTGGAGGAGCGTCCATGATTTTAAATCCTCAAGACTACCTTCTGAAACAAAATTCTATTGTGAGTTTCTAGGCTATCTCTGAATTATATGTGCTGGCATGGATAAGAGTTTGCATGTTATTCCATTGGCTGCACACAGAATGTATTATATTGCTGTAGTTATGCTGCATTAGTTCTTCCCGGTTTGACCTGCAACAGACCAAAGAATTTCCATTTACTGGTTAACACCTTGGCTTATGTTGAAGCACCATCTTGAAATCTCTACAGTAATTTGCACTCACGGTTCTTTTTCGTATTGTGAAGTTATTTGGTTTAGCCTCATTATCTTTAAACAAGGATGGTTGAATTGGTGTTACAGAGTGGTGCTGCAATTTGGTGTATTGGTTTTCAAAAGATGCAGGGGCAAGGCATAACAATTTTTGGAGGTATTAACCCCATTCTCTCTCTTGTCCTCTCCCTGTGTTCCTATATTTTCTTTCTCTTCTGTGGACATTAGTAGATGATATAAACCAAAGAACTCATGCTAAAAGTTTTAGTCAAAGTGATTTTCCTTCTACTTGATGTCCTATTTCTTAAATCTTCTGGCTTCTAAAATGTTGTTGTGTGATTAAGCAGTCATATATCGGAATTTGAAACATCCTGAATTCCTTTTGTTCTTGAAGAACCTCCCCTCTTAAAAGTGCTAAAAAAATCTCTCTTTCATCTGTGTTCTAATCATATTCCTTTCAACATTTTGTTAGTTTCTATACGCACAAGGGTTATGCTGCTTGGTTTTCATCCCATTACTGTGGAATAAATCTCTTTTTGTACAAGTATTGTTTGCACATCCATTATACACAACCATTATACGATTCTTACTGTAGCATTTATCAAGGCTAATTTGGTGTCCACCAATTGAGGTAATTCCATCATCAAGCTCATTTATCTATCACCAAGCTTTGTGCTCCTCGGTTTCTTTACGTTTGTTCTTGTTTGCTCCTGTATTTAAATGTAGTCAATCTTGTGCTTATGTATATGATATTGGTGTTTGATGTTGTGCAGATCTTGTTCTAAAAGACAAAATTTTTGTTTATGATATTGCAAATCAACGAATTGGATGGGCTAACTATGACTGTAAGTTGCAATTACCTGCAGCCATTGGTGTGAAATTTAAAACTTTCTCGCCTCGTTTTACGTCTTCTCTAAATTCTCATATCATACATGTGAATCTATCAATCAGGTTCAACATCGGTAAATGTCTCTACAGCTTCAAATACTGGCAAAAGTGAATTTGTAAATGCAGGAGAGGTGGATAATAACAACTCCCCACAGAATTCACCTGACAAACTAATACTAATGTCGATTATACCGTTCCTTCTGCAAATATTTATGCTTGGTAGTTGCACATTTTTGTAGCATACATGGTTTGGCATTATTTATTCCATTGTAGGGGCTCATGTTGGTTCATATTTAGTACCAACCGGCAGTTCTGTGTATTATTTTGTTTCGGTGGCAGCTGTTGGCCGCTTGGTCTTGTAATAGGTTGTGGTTCATTTCTTTTCCCTTCTTTTTCTTTCCATTTTCTCAGCACAGATCATTACCCTTGTATACTTGAACTCAAATACATTAGAAATCAACTCCATTAGCATCTTTGTATATTACATTCATACAGGATTTTTCTTCCAACAGAAATAATTTACACTGTTTCTGTTCTGCAAGATACATTTAACGAATTCTGAAATGACGCTTCAGGATTTGATAGCATTTTTTAGTGTAATTGTGAAATAGAATTATCGAACTGAAGGTTAAGTTTTTAACATTGGTTTTCGGTTGAACTTAATACAGTCGTGAATATATGTCAATCAACATAATTGACACTAACTTAAAGAGTAAAGGCGTTGGAGGGTAGAGCTGCGGCCTTTGCTTTCACTTTGGAAAAAAAGAAAGAAAAAACTTCAAATGAAATACAGTATTTGCGGTGATGTTAGATTGCAGTGACAGTATATGAAGGAGTTGAGTAAATATTAAGGTTAAATATGTTATACAACGATTTAACCTTTTTCAAAGTTAGATATTAACCTTTAAAATTTTTTAATTTGTGCCTTATATCATACAAGGCTTCCATAATATAACTTAAAATTGTTAAAACATTTTGAAATGTGATCATAGAAATTTAAAAACTAATATGAAGGTTGATTATATTGGACATAACACCTAAAATTGAATATAGTGTTATTCTTTTAGCAAAAATAGAATATTGAATATGTATGGATGATAATAGGCTAGCCCATGGGTTCAGATTCAAGTGTTTTCAATAGATCAGCTCAGGCTCAGACTTAAACTCAGATCCAGACCCAAACTGACCCGAGGTCAACTATTCTAAATAAAACGACTATTTTAAGCAAAACGACATCGTTTCGCTTAAAAGAATTAGGTCTGGGCTTAGGTAGATTAAACTCGGACCCAATTGAAAAAGAAGTTTTACACTTTTAATTTTTAAAAAATTATTTTAAAAAATTGACAGGGCTAGCTCATGGATCGGCCCATTGCCATCCCTATGAATATGACATTGTCATTTCTCAATTTCATGTTTGATATTCTATTTTTTGTCATTTTTAAATTGGCTATAACACCAAAATATAATATTATGTTGTTCTTTTAACTAAAATAGAACAAAAATATGTATGATTTTTTAATCTTGTTTTTGATTTTCTATTTTAGTTCCAAAATGACACCTATGAATCTTACATTATTCACAATCTTGTTAATGTTTATATCAAGAGTTAGAGACTTATATGACAATATTTTAAATTAATTTTGTTAATATTTTTTATGTTTAAGTAAGGTACAAATGATAATAATTTAAACTTTAAAACTAAGAAAACCTTTATATTTAACTAATAACCAAAATAACACTTATATTTGAATATTAAAATTTTCATTTTCAAGTGACTTTCACAAAGCATTTAGTATAAAATGTAATATATTGGTTGAAAATAGAATTCTCCATTATCAGAGATGACATTTGGGTACGAACCGGACACACTCGCCTCGACCTAAGGTCAAAGGGCCAGACTCAGATTGATCAAACTTTGAGCCAAAAATTCAACTTGTGTCGGGTCTCGAGCCCACCCACTTTGGTTTTACAATCTGCTGAGCTTGGGGTGGGCTCAAGTTCTAGCCACTGACCACGGGCTCGAGCTCGAGCTTTGGCTACTAACCATTGATCAAGCGCTGATCGACCAGCTCCTAACCCGACTCGATTTTATGTTTTTTAAAAAATAAAAAATAATGTCGTTTTGTACCTTCCCGTTGGGTCACGGACCGGGTTAGGCTGGGATGGCCCCTGCCTAAGCCCAGGCCTTTACCTTGTCGGGCTAAGTAAGCTTGACCTGTGGTCTGATCAACTCGGGCCGAAGTCGAGCTAGGTTAGATTGGGCCGATAGACTAGGCCACATTTGCCATCCTTAGGCTTGAGTAGTAGGCTTGATCCTAAGCCCGACTAGCCTAGAGGGGACTTGAACTTGAGCTTGGTACAACTCTAGATTGCCTAATTTTTTTTAAATTATGAAAACGATGTCATTATAAAAGTTGAGCTTAGACAACCTAAGCTAGAGCTAGGCCTAAGGCCCAAATGGGCCTAGAAAATCAAGCTTGAGGTCGGTCCATAGGCTCGGTGGGCCTGGCCTGTTGACTTCGAGTCAAGCCAGCCCCAGGCCCATTTACCACCCCTAATAAGACATGGGTTAGGTGGTTGTTGGTTAGTGAATGGTTATTCTATGTGTATTATTTTACACATATTCTGAATTTAGTTGTGAAGGATGGGTTGGATATGATAAAGGAAGTAATAGATTCAATTTGGAATAATTTAGTATATAAGAGTGCAATACTTAAAAGAGTAGAGAAATTTGAAGAAAATGCATAAAAACTATGCATTCTAAGTATGAAGATGAAACTCAACCTTCAAGATGTTGGAGTTGAAAATCCAAAAAATTGATGTATTTATTAGACTAAGAAAAGGAGATTCTTAATACACTTTGTCACATACTTGGTCTTTTACCAATAAACCGCGAGACACTTAGTTGTATGTCTCACAACTAAGTCAACCTCTCACTCGAATGCTAGAAACAAAGCTAGCACAAGTTAGTAAAGATGTAAGATAAAACAAGAACAAGAATGAAGAAACTTGGAAAATGCTTTGATTGCTTAAGAAAGCTTTGAAAGGCAATTGCTAAGAACTTTTATGCATGTTATAAATGAAGTCCTTTAGGTATTTATAGCTTTTCACCTCCTCAATGGATCGCTAGGATTCATTTGATCCAAGGGCTCACAATCACCATCTAGAATTCTCTACACCTTTCTACATGTTCAAGTATTATCTACAATTATCTATAAGGTTTTAGAATTTTCCACCCATCTCTAGGTTTGTCTTGAACATGGAAGAACAGTGTGGAATCTTCTAGAGAATTTTAGCTTAGCCTCTTCATTTTGTGAAGAACAGTGCGGCGCATGACATTCTCCCTCACTCATTTAGGTGATGCCCTCGTTGCGTCCTTCTTGTATGCCTCGATTAACTCCTTGTAGTCTTACAAGGTGAGCTCATACCCCCAACTTGCCTCACTATCAGGTAGTCCCTTCCATTTCACAAAGTACTCCAGATAGCTTGGATGGTAACCTCTCATCGGTATAACATGATGTGCCAAAATTTCCTCTAACTCATGCTCGTGAGAAGTAGTGATAGCCATGGATGCTCTCCTCGACTCGCCCGTAATTAGCTCCTCCTTATTGGCATGATCTGGCTTTAATAAATTCACATAAAAAACTAGATGCATCTCCAAATGTGAGGGCAATATTAATCGATAAGCTATCTTGCCCACTCTTTTCTCTACAGTAAAAGAGCCCTCATATCACCTTACTAGCCCCTTGTGCACTCGGCGAACCGTCGACTTTGATAGGAAAGGAGCTTGCATTACTAAGTCTCCTTCCTTGAACTCTAAGTGTCTCCTTTTGGTATCTGCCCATTTCTTCATTCGCTTGGCAGCTCTTGCCAAATGTGCCCATGCCATGTCGATTTTCTCATGCCAATCTTTGACAAACTTGACTGCGGCAGGACTTGGACCTTATACCCAATTGCTAAAGTATGAGGAGTCATCGGTTGTTGTCTCGTGGCAATCTCGAATGCACTAGCTCTCATTAACTCACTCTTTTGCAAATTATACAAAAATTGGGCAACATCAAGCAAATTTGCTCAATCATGTTGGTTGACACTCATATAATGCCTTAAAAATAATTCCAACCTCGACTGTAAATTTCGTAGGCATCCTCGACTATAAATTTCGTAGGCACAAGGATGAATATTTCATATTTGCTAAATCGATCCACTATCACCATAATGTTGCTGCATCCTTCGGACTTTGTTAGGCATGTGATGAAATCCATGGAAATATTTTCCCAAAGCTTCTCCGGAATAAGCAATGGTTCTAACAACCCAGTTAGTCTATTTTGCTCCATCTTGTCCTGTTGGCACACAAGACAAGTATTCACATATATCCCGATATAATTGCGCATTTGGGCCCAATAGTATGTAGTTTAATGAGTGCCAATATACAATGTACACTAGGATGTCCTGCCCATTTGGAGTCATGGCACTCCTTAATGATTTCCTTCCTCAACCCTTTCCATTTCGGCACGTACACACTATCACTTTCATCCTTAAGCCAAAATTGGAGTGTCTTCACCTGACTTGTCAAATTCATCAAACTCTTGGCTTACGGGTCATGCTTCAGTCCCTCTTTGATTCAATCCACTAAAGGAAAACTCGGACTTAGGATGGCGGCTAACTCAACCTTCCTACTAAGTGCATCGACCACCATGTTGGCCTTGCCTACTTGTACTCCATCAAAAAATCAAACTCTGCCAAGAAAGCTTGCCATTTAGCCTGCTTGTGCGTCAACTTCTTTTGGTTAAGGAAGTAACTTATAGCAATGTTGTCGGTCATGACCACGAACTTAGACCTAACAAGTAATGCCTCCAAGTTCACAAGTAATGCACCACCGCGGTCATCTCCTTCTCTTGGTATGATCAAAAATTGGATATCCATCCTGCCTCAAAACACCACCAAGTGCAAAATTAAAAGCATCAGTGTGTACCTCAT
>JANZXP010000195.1:3932387-3944031 GCA_027576715.1 Erythroxylum flavicans | reverse complement strand
AGCTTATGACTCTCATAAGTTATTGGATATCCATCTTGCATCAAAACACCACCAAGTGCAAAATCAGAAGCATCAGTGTGTACCTCATACACCTTGGTATGATCATGAAGGGCCAACACTGATTCTTCCATCACTGCTTGCTTCAAGGCTTCAAATGCTCTTTGACACTTAGCATCCAAAACCCAAACTCTATTCTTCTTTAATAGATCGGTGAGTGGAGATGCGAGGGAGGAATATCCTTTGATGAACTTACGATATTAGTTAACGAGACCAAGAAAGGAATGCAAGTCGGACACCTTCCTTAGTAGTTCCCAATCATGGATGACCTGCACCTTGGACTTGTCCATCCTTAGTTTGCTCCCTCCCACAATGTAACCCAAGAACATGACTTCATGTTGTGTAAAAGTAAATTTCTCCCTCTTCACGTATAGCTTGTTTTCGCTTAAGACATGGAAAATTTGTTGTAAGTGCATAATATGCTCTTCTAATGTTCTACTACATACCACAAGATCATCTAAATACACCACAACAAATTTATCCGAGAAGGGTTGCAACACTTGATTCATGAGGGTGAAAAATGTGATAGATGCATTTGTGAGTCCAAAGGATATGACTAAAAACTCGAAGAAACCATATCTTGTCACATATGTTGTCTTTAGCTCATCTCCCTTTGTAATCCTCACTTGATAGCCCGATCTTAAATCAAGCTTGGAAAACCATCGTGCCTTTCTAAGTTGATCAAACAAGTCAGAAATTAATGGGATGAGATACTTGTTCTTCACGATAATTTTATTAAGTGCCTTATAGTCGATGCATAAATGGAGTGACCTGTCATGTTTCTTTTGAAAAAGTATTGGTGCACGACATGGAGCCTTTCATAGTTGGATATAACCAGCATCCAATAACTCCTTCAATTGCCCTCCCAATTCCTTAAGCTCGGGAGGTGCCATTCAGTAGGGTACTACTGTGGGTGGACTTGCACCTTGCACCTTACACCAATTCAATTTTATAGTCTACCTCTCACTTTGGTAGGAGCCTCTTCGATAACTCCATAGGCACCACATCTTTATACTCCTTAAGGACGTGGATAATCTTGTTAGGTAGTCTACTTGATGAAGCTTGCTTGTCTTCCTTAAGTGCCACAAAAAATGTGGGTTGTGCCTTTTCCACCCCCTTGACAAGTTGTATAACCGAAAGTTACTTGGCTTATAGAATTGCTTCACGTGATAAAGGCACCATGCATGCACTACCCTCCTCTAAAATGCATATAGTGTTAGCGAAGGGAATTGACGCTGCCTTGTCACCCTCCATAAACTCCATGCCAAGCACAATTGGATAATAATCTATAGGAACAACTAAAAATCAACAAGGCCAGACCACTTACCTAGGCAAACTTTAATGCCACGAGTAACTCCTAAGGTCGATTTTGGCTCGTAGTTAACCGCTTTAAGCCATCCTTACTCTTTGTTATATTTGAGGCCCAATTAATTAGCTTCTTTACATCGAGAAAGTTGTGAGTAGCTCTGGTATCAACTAAAGCTTTAACTGCTTGGTCACCCATCTTAACTTCCACGAACAGTCGTCCCTTCTTCTCGGACTTGGGCACCTCAATTTTGGCCTTAATGGTGTTTAATATTTGCAAGGATCCCATCTTGGTTTCTTCGTCATTGCCATTGCTCCTTCATTTCTTCAATCAAGGCGGAGAGCTTGCTCTTCTTTGGCACTCCCTTGCCTTATGCGGTCCCTCACAAAAGAAGCATTTTCTCGATGCTTTTCCATGTTTATCCTCCTTATGGTTGCTCTCTTTGTGATTGCCATACTTATGGGATCCGTCTTTGCTTTGATGGTTGTCTTCCCTACTCTTTCCTTTGTCACCCTCATCTTTATAAGACTTGGGTTTCTCGAGCTTCCGGAATTTGATAAGTGACTTGGTAATGGAAATAGTGGTGGTGAGGTCTTGTGCACCATGCCTTTGAATCTCTAACTTAACCCAATTTTGTAAACCATCTATAAAAGCAAAGAGTGCTTCCTTACTTAGTTAGTCGGGGATCTCCAAAAGCACTTCGAAAAACTCCTTCACATAGTCTCGAATGCTCCTCTTTTGTGTGAGACGCCGTAGCTTAGCTCTCGCCTCTAACTCGGTATTCTCAGGATAGAATTGCCTCTTGAGTTCCTTCTTGAACTCGTCCTAAGTGTCTATGGTGCAAGTACCCCTCTTGATGTCACCAAGCCTTCTCCTCCACCATACCATCACAGTATTCTCAAGGTAGAGAGTGACAATTTCAATCTTTTTGGCATTTTCCATGGCACTAAGTGCCTTGAAGTATTGCTCTAAGCTCTAAAAGAAGTTATCAACTCCTTTGTGTTCCTCGACCCACCATACGCCTTTGGCTTTGGAACGTCCACCTTCGAAGGAGTAGTGACTATCGTGGGTGTGGCTTTGCTTCTCCCTTAAGCAATTGCCCTCTTACAAAGAACTAGCTCACCGACAACCTTCACAAGCTCTTCTTTAAGGCGAAGAATCTCAGATTGAAGGGTCTCTCCTCTAATGTTTTCACTTGGTCTAGACATTTAGAAGTGGCAATGCTTAAGGCACCTTGCGTCTCCCCCCTTAGAACTTTTCTTTCCCCTTCTCAAGTTCCTCGATATATTGGTCCACCTCTTCGAATTTCTTTTGCCCTTTAGCTACCGCAAGTTCCACCTTTACGAGCCTTCCATTGATGTCCACCAAGACATCCCTCGTCTCTCTTCCTTGATCTCTCCCTAACGGTTTTCTTCTCATCTCCAACATTGGTAGTCCCACTTGTTCGTGACATCTTTACTAGGCAAAGATGAACACAACCTTGGCTCTGATACTAACTGTTATGAACTTGATCTTTTACCAACGAACCGTGCGGCACTTGGTTGTATGTCTTATAACTAAGTCAACCTCTTCCTCGAATGTTAGAAACAAAGCTAGCACAAGTTATCAAAGATGCAAGATAAAATAAGAAAAAAAATGAGGAAACTTGGATAATGCTTTGATTCCTCAAGAAAGCTTTACAAGGTAATTGCTAAGAACTTCTATGCATGTTACAAATGAAGTCCTTCGGGTATTTATAGCCTTCTACCTCTTCAATGGATGGCTAGGATTCATTTGATCTAAAGGCTCACAATCACCATCTAGAATTCTCTACACCTTTCTACGTGTTCAAGTATTATCTATAATTATCTACAAGATTCTAAAGTCTTCCACCCATCTCTAGGCTTGTCTTGAACATAGAAGAATAATGTGGAATCTTCTAGAGAATTCTTGCTTAGCCTCTTCATTTTGTGAAGAACTATGCGATGCGTGACAACTTGCATGCTTACAGAAGACCAATGAGAGTTGGTTAGAGAAATTTGTGCAAAAATGAAATTATTTTATACTATAAATGAATTGTCCTTGGGAACAAAATATCCAACTTCACGCTGTTGCTTCAGCACTATGTGTGAGATAAAGAAAACTTTATCTGATTGGATGTTTGATTCCAGTAAGGTTATTCGGGTTATTACAAAACATATGATGGAAGTTGATTTCTTATTGGCATATGGTTGGACATACTGTAGCAATCATATTTGTGCTGGACCTGAGATATAAGATAGAGGGAGTTAATTTTATAAATAATGTATTGCATAGTGACCAGGCTCAGAAGCACGTAAATTTCATTAAATAATTTTGGTATGATTTTTTACATGATGATCAACTCAGAACGAACAAAATTTAGGACTGGGATGGCAGTAGTTCAGGTTATTCAACTCCAGCTTTAGTTTTAGGTTTGGGCTCATCTTCTAAGAACAATTTGTTAGTTTCACTTACACAATTTATGAAAGAAAATAAGGGCTACGACTTTGTACAATATGATTGAGTTAAATAAATATTTGACAGAAGATTATGTGGCTGAAGTTAAAGGTGTGCAATTGTGTGGCCGAAGTTGAAGGTGTGCAATTCGATGTATTATTATGGTGGAAGAGCTGTGCAAATAATTTTCCAATCATGCAAGTAATTGTGCGAGACCTATTATCAATCTCAACATCTACTATTGCTTCAAATTTTGCTTTTAGCACTGGAGATAGGGTTATTACTCTTCATTGTGCTCGACTTGATCTTAGTACTATGGAAGCCCTTATGTGTGCTCGAAGTTAGTTAGCTAATGAAAATATTGATAGTAAACTCTTTTCTTTTTGATATATCAATTTCTTCTATTTTTTATATTATCTTACCTTATATTATTTTTAAATTTTTATATTAATACAATCACATGTACTAATTTGAAAGTGACTAATCATACAGATACTCATACTCATAAATCAAGTGGACATTATTTTGATAAAATATTCGATGATGAAGATATATTTAATTATTTATTAATTATTACTATGTGCTTAATATTCCTTTAATTTTAATATTATAGTACTACATATAATGTTTCTATATACAGAATAAATGATGTAAACTATTGACGATCCTAACTACAATGATTAGTTGCTGTATCTAGTTTTCACTCTCTCCAATCTCCACTTTCCACTCTCAGTCTCTCACAGTCCCAAACTCTCAGTCCAGAATATTATTTCATGATTTTATCTTGAATTTTTGTAAATTATATCATTTAAAAATTTTGGATAATCATTTTTGTAAATTATGTAATCAATTATTGAATTTTGTTCTTATCATCAATTAATTGAATTGATCACTTTAATTATAATCTTTTTCCTTCATTTTCTATAATCCTATCATCCTTCATTAATGAATTTGGTTTCATCTTATTCATTTTATCAATATATGTATGTTTTATATATTCCTTCATTGTAAAATCTTAATTTTTATTAATAAATTCAAATTCGTAACTTCAATTAAATGAGTTGATCACTTTAATTATAATCATTTTCCTTCATTTCCTATAATTCTATCCTTCTTCATTAATGAATTTGGTTTCTTCTTATTTATTTTATCAGTATATGTACGTTTTATATATTTATTCATTATCTTAATTTTTATTAATCAATTGAAATTTGTAACTTTAATTAATTGAATTGATAACTTTAATTATAACCCTTTTCTTTTATTTCTTATAATCATGTCCTCCTTCATTAATTTAGTTTCATCTTATTCATTTTATCAATATATGTATGTGTTATATAGAATTCATCATAAAATCTTAATTTTTATAAATCAATTGAAATTCATAACTTCAATTAATTGAATTGATTACATTAATTATAATATTTTTCTTTCATTTCTTATAATCTTATACTCCTTCGTTAATGAATTTGGTTTTATCTTATTCATTTTATCAGTATATGTATGTTTTATATATTCATTCATTATAAAATCTTAATTTTTGTCTATCAATTGAAATTCACAACTTTAATTAATTGAATTGATCATTTTAATTATATTGATCATTTTAATTATATTCTTTTTCTTTCATTTTCTATAATATATCATCCTTCATTAATGAATTTGGTTTCATCTTATTCTTTTTATCAATATATTCACGTTTTATATATTCATTTATTATAAAATCTCAATTTTTATTAATCAGTTTAAATTTGTAGCTTCAATTAATTGAATTGATCACTTTAATTATAATCTTTTTCTTTCATTTTTTATAATTCTATCCTTCTTCATTAATGAATTTAGTTTCATCTTATTTATTTTATCAATTAATGATGAATTATATATTCATTCATTATAAAATCAATTGAAATTTAAAAGTTCAATTAATTGAATTGGTTACATTAATTATAATCTTTTTCTTTCAGTTCCTATAATCATATCATCCTCTATTAATGAATTTAGTTTTATCTTATCTATTTTATTAGTATACGTACGTTTTATACATTCATTTATTACAAAAGCTCAATTGAAATCCATAACTTCAATTATTGAATTGATCACTTTAATTATAATCTTTTTGTTTCGTTTCCTATATTTATATCCTTCTTTATTGATAAATTTAGTTTCGTCTTATTCTTTTTTATTAATATATGTATATTTTACATATTCATTCATTATAAAATCTCAATTTTTATTAATCAATGTAAATTTGTAACTTCAATTAATTGAATTGATCACTTTAATTATAATATTTTTTCATTTCCTATAATTTTATCCTCCTTCGTTGATGAATTTACTTTTATCTTATTTATTTTATTAATATGTTACATTTTATATATTCATTTATTATAAAATTTCAATTTTTATCAATCAATCGGAATTTATAACTTTAATTAATTGAAATTTTCATGTTATATTTTTAATTAAATAAATTTATATTAAAATTTCAAAAAATAAAAATTTAGGCCAACCCGAACGTGATCAAGTAGGGCTCTCTAAGGCCTCGAGTCCGGCGGGCTCCAATCTTTTTGGCCAGGCTAGGCTCAAGCATTATATTGTGATAAAGACCTGAATCCGAGATAACCTATTATCATCTCTATCTTTTATTTTAATCTTGCTTCTGGATGCCTTATCATAATGTATTATATTGATGATCTTCTAGACTTCTTGTATTGAAGTACTACTTTGAATGTTCCGTAGTTACAATTCAATTGTCAGAATTGGTCTGAGTTTTACTAGTTCATGTAACTTTTATAGTTTTTATATTTCATAATTTAGTAAATACTTCTAATTCAAATCAAGAAATATTTTTTTATTAAAGTATCTTGGATCTTGCTTACTCGTCAGTCAAACAAAGTTAATTTATACTCAAACTTCTTGTAAATTAATTGAAAAGCCAGGGTAGCTTACCTGGAATTTTTTTTTTCTTTGGAAGACAAACCTGACGCTTCTGTCCATTGATTTTTCTTACCTGCTTTTGACAGATTTTGATGTCTGTCAACCTCAACCCAAAAGATTACTACGGACGATCGATTACACAAGGCGCGTCTTTGTTTGAATCTCGCTCTTACAGATTTTGACCACATGGCATAAAAAAAGTATAAAAAGCTTTGAATTTTTACCCTTGTTGGAAATATAAACCTGGAAAAAGGAAATTTGTTCGTGGATTTGTTTTATTTCATTATACATGTTTTACGCATGTAAAATCAAATAAAACAAAGTTTTGTTGAGGACACAAAGTGAGGGTCTCCAATATTCATAATTTAACTTCAATTTCAAGGTAAGATTTTATGAGCGATTCATTTTTGCCTTTTAATAGAATATCATATATTAAAGGAAATTGCAAATTAATTACCAAAAATTACATATTTTAGTCTTTTAAATTGATAAATTAGATAAAATGAGATAATTTAATTCAACACAAAATCAATATGCCATGTGTCAAATATTTTAGTCTCGTTTAGTAATCAACTTATCAACTGATTTTTAGCAGTTTTAAAACTTTTAGGTAATTAAACATATCAAACAGTCGATAGAAATATTTCGTAAATGAGTGATTGGATTGGCAAATTTATCCCAATCAATTGAAAAAGAAAACACTTGAGTATAGAAGCTTTTTGCTCAGCTACTGTAAATGTAATATTCAAAAAGTCAATTATACTCTTTATTTTACTCTAAAAAATGTAACTGTTACACCGTGACAAGAATAGGCATAACATAAGGGTCATAGGTGTCACGCCTTTGAGTCTTTTTTTATTTTTTCTTTTTTTAATCATTTTAAGTTTAATTATATAACTATTAGTTTTATAAAAAATTAATTATAATCATAATTATAATTATAATTATGCTACTATTAATTTTATAAAATACAATTAAAATGATAAAAATAAAAGAGTTTTAAATTATCGTGACACTTATTTTGATTTTTTATTTTTATCATTTTAATTTTTTAATAAAATTTTTAAGATAAAAAATTTAAAGTTTAAAAATTAATTAATTTATTAAAATTGTTTAATTAATTTATAAATTATAGAAAATATTAAATTAAATTAAAAATTGATTATTATTATTATTATTATTATTATTATGTGATCTATATTTTTTATTAGAGTTATAAACTTAATTTTTGTAAAATTAATTATCTAAAATATAAAATCTTATGAAAATATTTAAAGAAATATTAAGATATAATATTCATATTTTTATAATTTTTTTAAGATCATACCTTTATAAGTTATTTTATACATAAATAACTAATAGTAAATAGCTAATTTTACTAAACATCTTTAATAAATAACTGATATTATCCGCTGATTAAATCAGCTAATATAATATAAAATCAACTAACAACTATTCGAAGATCAGTAACAAGGGGCTGCATCAAAACAAGTTTTCAAATTCAACTTTTATACGAGAAAGAGGCTTCATCAAAAACAAGTTTTCAACTTGAATTTGAGATAGACAAAAGTGAAAATGGAATTAAAACCCAACAGCGTTATGTAGAGGTAAGGCGAGAATAAAAATTGTGCAGCATAAATCTTCTGCTGTCATCCCATTGGTCACGTCTATCCAATCTCGACTTTCCTGCCTTAATGATAATCACTAATAATTTTTTATATTTTCATTTAGTTGGCCCAAGATGTATATAAAAAGGTATATTCAAAGGGTAGAGGAAAAACCGAAGCAGCTCGATTTTGATGGGTGGGTCTTTTGCTCCGAGGAATTGTTGCCGTTGGACTCGAAACCGTCTACCAAGGACTATGTTTCCACGTACGGCTACTGACTACTATGACTATTTTGAAGGATTCAGACTTGAAGATAAAAGAATTTTAATACGATTTGTGAACAATCACTCCGTGCATGGCTTTTTTCAAAAGAAAAAGAGCAAGTTAGGGCGGCCTCCTTGTGATTAGAATTCTAGTATTGCGGCTACGTACTTGAAAAGATATTTATTTGTAACATAAAAGGTCGTTTTCGTAATAAAATTAAGCCGTTTTCATACTTGAAAAGAAATTTATTTATAACATAAAATTAGTTGAAATGCAAAGATTTGTTTAATAAGAAGACATTTTTCGTTCAAGTATAACTCTTAAACATTACTTCGATTCTGATAATTAAAATTTTTATTTAACTTTACACCATTCGAATACTCTTTTAAATATTAAATGAATTTTATGTCATCCAATGAAATTCGTCACGTTTGCTAACAAAGGAAATTAAATTTGTTAAAATAGTTACTAATATTATTAGCGTTATTAATGTATTTAGTTATCATTCTTCACGCATTTCATTGTCAATTTGGTCGCAACATTCCCAATCAATAAACTTCTGTCAACTATTTTGATTGCCTCACATGCTAACATGGATCTAATGTTTGCCTTTTGTTATATTTTCTACTTAAATATGAAACCCTCGAGTCAAAATATGGTAATTAGTCAAATAACTTCGATTCTGTGTTAATTTTATATAATTACCATCTTTTTCTAACTTTGATTATCAAAGTTAGAAAAAGATGGTAATTAGTCAAATCTAGGTTTGTCGGTTTTGGCTCATGGTAATAGTATTATTATTATTATATTTCTAGCTTAATTAGCTTCTTTGAACGCAAATTTGTCTGATTTCTGAAGCTAGAAAATAAAAGCAGTCGTAGATGTCGCCTATAGAGTCTCAGATCAAAAATCATCATTGGATCAATGCTTTGTGCAGCAAATTGATTAAGTGACGTTTGTAATTGATTAAGAAAAGTAAAACATTTCAAGTTAAGCTCCTTATCTCTTCGTATGATATCTTTCTAATGTCAAGGTTCCGAATAGATCATGACGTTTATTGAAAAACGTCTTGTGCGTTGTGCAAGTTTAACTCAAATTTCACTTGCTGCTAAAATGGAGTTAAACGTCCAAAATAAACTCACGCAATTGTGGAAAAGCTTCTTGTTATCTGGGATTAAAGTAGTTGTTGCGTAAAGCCATGTAAGTAGACATGTAATTTATCAGCTAAAGGTCGCAATTTGATGATGATGATCTTTGAAGTCAATCAAATAGTGAAGAACTTGAATAATTAAATTATATTAATTATAATTTTATTAGTAGTTAATATTAAACAGTTAAACATTTTTATTTACTTAATAATAAAATAAGACTATATAAAAATAAAATATAAAACTACAATTACTTCATATGTTATAAACATAAATTAAACTTAAATATCTTTATTAGAAAACTAAAAATAAGACTAGACCCTCAATAATTCTATTTGTCTATTATATTTAAGTTAAATTAACGTACCTATATTATATAGATGATGTCAAATAAATAGGGAAATTTTGAAAAATAAATTAAATATGAATATACAATTTTAAAATATAAAATAACATTTAAAGAATGAAAGTAGTTAATTAACTTAAAAATTATTTTTAATCATACAAAAATTTAATCTTCTATTATGCGCCTAAAATTGAAAGAATATTTCAAAATTATTTAATAATTATATTTATTAGATTAATACAAAATAAATTTATACATAATAACTATTTTAAAATAAATTATATCTGAAAATATTTAAAACATAAAATATATTTTAATTTGATCATTTATTTTTTTCTTATTTTACATATTTAATTTAATATAATCTAATACCGTACAAAATAATTATATACCGTTTTTTTATTTATACAATACAAAACTCAAAATCTTGCTTTGGAATCAGCAGGAAGTGATGGTGGGTAATAGAAACATGTCTACTAATATTAAGTAGTGTTATTACTTGATTAAGAGTTTTCGGTTTATTAAATAAAAATTACTTTTAATATAAATTTAAATATAGAAAAAATATTTTTAGTTTTATCATATTGAAACAAATATGTGTATAATCATATAATATTTGTTTCAAGAAATTTTATTTATTTTCTTTTTTATAACTATCAAAAAATAAAATTTTTTGAACAAATGAACATGGTTGGTGATTAATTTTATAAAGTAAATTACTATGGTTGGACCGTTAGTATTATAAAATATAAAGTACGTTGAAATTGTAGGTAATAAAAAAGACGAAAAGAACTTTTGCGTGTTTTGATTCAGACGTAGCGCCACCAACCAAAACAGGGTTCGCTATATATAAGTGAAAATGGAGCATGGCTCAGATCAAGAGGAATCCAAAATGAAACTTTCCTCCCAACGCAACAACTTACCTTCTCCAAAGACAAACTTACTAAACCACAATACTCCCAAAACCATGAAGGTGAAGATAGAGAGTACAAGGATTGTGAAGCCAGTGTATGAAGGCATTGCACCTTCAACCTCAAACCATATCCCTCTTAGCGTCTTTGATCGAGTCACCTACGACACTCACATAGCCGTAATCTACGCCTATCGTCCACCGACGCCATCTAACACAACCATTGAGATTGGCCTTCGAAGGGCTTTATCAGAATATAGAGAATTCGCGGGAAGGCTCGGCGAAAATGCCAATGGTGATCGTGTCATTTTTCTCAATGACAAAGGCGTTAGGTTCGTTGAAGCTTCTATTGATGGGCAGCTCAACCGACTCATGCCACTGAAGCCCTCACCAGTTTTGCTCACCCTTCATCCTCGGTTGAGTGGAGTGGAGGAGTTGCTCCAAGTTCAGCTTACAAGGTTCTCTTGTGGCTCTTTGGTGGTTGGCTTCTCAACCAATCACCTTGTTGCAGATGGACATTCAACGAGCAAGTTCTTAGTTGCATGGGGAAAAGCTTGCAGGGGACTTGACATGAGTCCACTTCCTCTTCATGATCGTACCATTTTCCAACCT
>JANZXP010000195.1:3882641-3902913 GCA_027576715.1 Erythroxylum flavicans | reverse complement strand
TTATAAAGAGATTTGTTATGAAGATTTTATAAGTCTCCCTTTATTCTTTTATGCAATTTAATAAATATAAGATTTGCCAGTTTAGGTCACTTTGGTAACTATCTAAACTAATGAACCTTATATTTATAAATTGTCTAATATTATCCAAAAATGGCCCAAAACTAGCCCAAAATTGCATATTGGGCCTAAAGGCCCTGACGCGCCAGACTTATTGATTTGCATGTGCAATGGCAGGTGCGTACACTGCACGCGCCAGCCACTGCAAATGTTACTCCCTTGTGTGTAATGTCTGGGGAGTGCACTGCACCCATCAGATGTTGCGCCTTCATCGTCTTCCTCCAGACGTTGCACCTCTCTGATTCCTTTGTTTTGCGTTTTTTTCTTCCTGCTTTAATGGGTTTTCTTACATAACACAACCATAACACAAGCAATCCCTTCTGAAAGGTATATCCCACAGAAACGTGTTTTCACATTAGATTCAAGAAAACTAACGAACAATAATTTCAACCTTTGCTTTTCAAGAATCAAAATTTATCATTTCTTTTCAACAGCGATTAACACATGGAGATGATGGCATCGTGCAAATTGAATCATCCAACCACACAAGAAAAAGAAAACAAAAGAAAACGTTTGAACATGTATGAAACTGTAAGAACAAAAGAAAGGCGGTTCGTCTGTCATCAAAACTGATTTTGAACATATATGAAAATTTAAGAGCAAAAGAAAGAATAGAAACATGTGGTTTTGCCTAGTATTAAAAAACAATCACAACAGAAATGTGCGGCGTATGAAGACAACGATTTGGAAAACAACATGAAAGCATGTTTATAGAAATAAAACTTTATCGCAAATAGACACAGTAAACTCATAAAACCCAAACGTAATTGCACTTGTGAACTAAGCACAAGGTTCCATTTCCACCGTTAATATCGAAAACATTTTTCAAAAATGCATGGGAATAGAAGAACTAAATAAAATTAGATCGAAGTCTGCATTCCATGACAGAAAATACCACAAACAATATAACACAGGCTTTGATACCAATTGTTAGAATTTTATGCGAAAATTAACACACAAAACCCAATATCAATGGCATTCTAACCATCATACAACTAAAGAATGATAACATACCGTTTGACGAACATGCAGCCATATTAAATCGATAACTTCCCTTTGATTGACAAATCTTAGATTTTGATCTCTTCTTCTCCTTATCCAATGTGATACACAGAAGGATATCTTTGAATGATGGAAAAGAACCAACAACATAAAGGGAGGATGTATCTTACCTTTATAGATAGGAGAAGAGGGCCAAGAAATAACCATTGGTTTTTATTGTACCCACTCCATCAAAGGGTACATAGCCTTACAACAGTTATTATTATTTTGGGCATTCTTTTAATTGGCTATAAGTGGGTAAAACTTGAAACATTAGGTTAGTGGGCCACCCACTTAATTTAACATGGAAATAACAGTTGTGTCTTGACTCTCGAGTAATCACTTCCAACAAACTTATATAGTTGAAAGTAATGACATCTTCTTACCTCACGTAAATCATTTTAGGCAATATTTTAAAAACTAGGCCAGATATCAAACCAGTTGAAAGAAAAGTTTAAGATTTAAATGTTTAATTGATATTAAACCGTTATAAAATCGGTATATAATAAATAAGAAGTAAAATTTATAAAAGTAAGTAAAAATAAAATATTTTATTTAAATAAAAATACATATTTGTCTGTTATTATATAATGAACTAATAATGAATAAATAGAAGTCTAATATAAAACTTAAAATAATAATAAAAATCAAAATAATATTTCTGAAAGAGATTGTGTCTCATCATCTTCAAAAACTCCAAATTCTCCAACGCTATCTAAAGACTCGTAAACTCCACTTTCATCTAAAGTATTTGCATCTACTTCTTCTACTGCATTCAAATAAATTACAAATTAGTAAGGTATGAAATTATTCTCAATTATAAATTTGTAATACATTATACTTTTAACTTAAATATGAACAAAATAAGATATGAACTGATCATCAATAAATGTTTTTAATTCATTCGTTATGACAAATGCATTTTCTTCTTAAATCTCCTTTTTAAATTCATTATAATCAAGGTCAATCGATGGCTCTTCTTCTTCGATCCAAAATTAGTATGTTCAATATAATCAATATTAACCGGATCATAGATCTCTGTTTACTAAGTACTTTAAATACATAATCATTAGAGATACTATTCCAGCGACCTTCTAGGAAATTTTATTTCATAAAATTTTTATCTATAAATTTTGCTGATCATTTTCCTTGAAAACCATAACAAATTCTCAACAGTTTGTGAATTAAAAATCTCGAAAGGTTTAGGTGAGAATAGGATCGAGGACTAAATTGCATAATTAGACCATACTAGCAAAACTAATGAGTCCTAGATTATTAATTCAGTCCAAATAGTTGTAAATGATACTGATTAGGAAGTGGGACTCATATTATAAGGTTTAAACTAACAAGCACATCAATCAGGTAAGTTCATATCTATCTACCGATACCAAATCTATACACTATATTAATTAAGGTTTTAGATTGATATGATTGATGATATATTAATCTATGATATATGTCCCTATCCTTATGCATATGGATAAACATATATATAAATACCTACAAGTATATAAATATAAAATTTTAATTTGAGTAGTCGTTATCGTGGTGCCTATGTTAGTAATATCAGTTTGGGTACCTATAACACACTATATACATTTATGATGGTACACATATGATTGAGTGCTTGTTTGAAAAAAATTATGTGGTTGATATTTTTTGTGTGCATGGATATGTTTGATTGTGATCGTGGAGGAGGAAAATCTGTAGAACATACAACCTGATGGATATGCATCAAGACTAGGTGTGCTAGTTTGATTATGAAAGATGATTATGATATGAAATTGATATATATGAGATGAACCAATCTTGGTTGATGCTTGGTCCTCTATTAAATCTTTATTTAACATGTATATTATTGATGTGATTGTAACCTAGTATTTATCGAGTAAGGGTTAGTCTATTAGTGATGTTTGGCTCCCTACAACCTTTTTGGACTAAGAGAGCTTTACAACTATATAAGTATAGATATACGGTTGATCTATTGGGGATGCATAGGTGCTCATAACCATTTAAGGTGTAGCATTGTGAGGATGTACCCTTAGAGATTAAGGTCCTACAGATATTCCTTCTTCATGATTTACTATGTATGGCATATGATTTGCATGCATGATTGTAGTAGTCACTTTGAGGGGCATTGATTACATTAAACTTGCTTCTATGTGTGCTTTTCGTTTATTTTCACTTACACTTGTACTCTAGTTTTTGCAATGATTTTTTAGTATATTTAAAATTTTTCTTCCAATGCACACTAACATTATTATACTTTATTGTGTTTGTACTTATGCATGTCCATGTTGTCATTAGTAGTTAAGCTTATGTGTGATATAAGGATTTAGCTTTTAGGTTTCACGTGACCTTTTAGATCGTGAAAAGGTTAGCATTAGAGCCTAGAGTAAAAAATTTAAAGCCTAGGGTATGGATCCGTTCGTCACTGCAGACGTTTAGGAATTTATTTCCTCTTTAAATAGCTTTTTTAATCAGAATACTCATCTATTCTACTTGATAGTACTGGACATTACTTTGCTTTATTTATTAGCATGAAAAGGATCATCATAGATTAAGATGTTTTATCTATTAAGGAGTAAAGTGAGCAGTATTCAACATGACCCTCTAGTTTTTAGCAATGACAATAGTAACAACCAAAATTTTCGTTAGGTTACAGTCATAGTGGGAGCTTTCAATAGAGGGATGCTTGAGCATATGGCAAGACGAGATCTGGCTGTGGACATTTGGGAGGATTCAAATGTGCCTAGAGCAAGTAGTAACAGTAGCGAATAGAGCTCTGGATGTAGCATTTTAGGCTTGACATCCTCTATTTATCAATAGTGTAATAGAGCACACTAAATCCTATACTACATACCACTAAGAAGTTACTACAGATGTGTCTGATATAGGCATTTCATTAAAGACTATCCAACAATATGATATTGGTATACCTCTTCTAGTATGGTGCAAATTCCATTTCAATATCCACAAAGAGGATCATAGTCTGGTGCCCAACAGAGGTGAGGACTTGGAGGGAGACAATTAGGAGGTAGATCTAAAGGTCACAGTCACAGATGATCCTCTAGCTTTCTGTATATAGGTCATGGTTAGGCCAGGGTGTTCATCCTCACTCTTGAGATGCATAGGCTTCAATGTAGTGGTATATGGTATTCTTCTATTCTTTGGCTTAGATGCTAGAGTTTTGATAGATCTAGGAGCAACCTATTCTTTTACGTTGCCCAACTTTACTATGAGACTAAAAGTAGTACTAGATAGGATAGAAGAAACAATGTTCATATCCACACCTCTTAGTGATGCCATAGAGGTAGATTTAATCTATTACTTGTGTCTCATAGAGATTAATAGTAGGATATTAACATCATCTTATGATGTTGTTGGTTAGTGATTTTGATATAATATTAGGGATGGACTAGCTATTTAGTCATTACACCACCCTAGATTGTAGAGAGAAGAAAGTGGCATTTAGGATTCTAAGTAAGGTAGAGGTTACTTTTGAAGGAGAAAAGAGGACCATCCCATTCAAAATAATTTTAGCATTAATGGCCAATAAGATGCTTAGACAGGGGTGTCAAGGGTTCTTAGCCTCAATCAGGGATACCTATAGAAATTAATATCCTCCAAAGGGTTTTAGTTCTTCAGAAATTTTTAAATGCATTTCCTGAAAAGATATCATGGCTACCTTCAAAGAGGGATATCGAGTTTTCTAAGATTGACCTTCAGTTTGAATTATCATCAATTGAGGATCAAAGGAGAGGATAAACCTAAAAATGCCTACAAGACTTGATATAGCTGTTATGAATTACTAGTAGTCATTTAACCTTACCAACGCTCTAATAGATTTGATAAATATAATGAATAGAGTGTTCAAATCGCTTTTAGCTAGGTTTGTGATCATCTTTATCAATGACATTTTGGTGTATTTGTAAATAGATAAGGAGCATGCCTAACATTTGAGAGAGGTATTGTAGATAATTCGAGAACATTAGTTACATGCCAAGTTCTCAAAGTGTTAATTTTGTCTTGAGAATGTTATATCCTTAGGACATGTGGTATCTCAGGAGGGGATATAAGTGGACTTGAAGAAGGTGAAAGCTATAACAAATTGGAAAAGACTAAAGACAATTTTGCGATTGACAGGCTATTATCTAAGATTTGTTTAAGAATTTTCCAAGGTAGTGGCCTTATTGACACTTTTGACATAAAATAATGTTTAGTTCATTGGATTTGATGCTTATGAAGAGAGCTTTCAAATGTTAAAAGATTGTTTAACTATAACTCTAGTTCTAGCATTACCAACTGAAAGTGGAAGATTAAAATTATACTATGATGCTTTAAGAGTTAGTTTAGGCTTGTTAATGCAGAATGGTGGGGTAAATGCTTATGCTTCTAGGCAATTGAAAAAGCTTGAACAAAATTACCCTACTCATAATTTAGTGATGACAATAGTGATCATTGCTTTAAAGATTTTAAGATATTATCTATATGGTAAGATTGTGAAATTTATACAGATCATAAGAGTTTAAAATATATATTTTAGTATAATAACTTAAATATGAGGAAAAGAAGATGGATGGAACTACTAAAAGATTATGACTACATAATTCAGTATCATCCTTTAAAAGCAAATGTCGTAGCTAATGCACTAAGTAGGAATTCCTTGGTTAGTTTGGCACATATTATAGTAAATAGCAGAGGTTTTACTAAATAGTTACATGATTTGATGGATCAAGGTGCTCGATTTTATATTTTAGATTCAGAAGTACTCCTAACAAGCGTCAGAGTACAGTCAGTATTATTGGACAGGATCAAGGTCACTCAAAGCCAAGACCCTAAGCTTGAAAAGCCTATGAAGTTTCTTCTGAAGCTTCATTTTGAACAATCTTTTGTTTATAACTAACTTTAAGAGACATATTTTTGGTTGCCAAACTCCCATTCACAGATTCTAATGATTTAATTTTACTCTTCAGAGATACATAATTGTTCTTAGACTTCTCAACTTCTTTGAAATACTTCGCCCTCAACTTTTTATACTGATCATTCAATTTATGATATTCTTTGTTCAATTCATCAACTTCAATTTTAAAGTTAGAATAATATACCTCGTCGTCTCCTGATTCAGCCATAAAGGAAACATTGCTGACTTCTTCTGGCTCTTCTTCTTTAAAGTTTTCAGAATCTTCATATAACCAGGCTGCAGTCATTGCTTGCTTTCTGGGTTTTCTATTATTTGACTTATCCTTTTGAAGAAGAAGACATTTAGGTCTCACATGTCTAGGATTTTTGTACAGATAGCATATGATTTGATTGTTTTCTGTATTGCTATTGCGGTTGCTACCTTTTGATAGGAACCTGTTGTTTCTATCTTTCTTGTTTCCTTCTCTTTTCTTCATCATCTTTTTTTTATAAAAGCAAACATATTTTCTAACCATGAAGTTGAACTCTTCATCTCCATCTATTTGCAACTCAATGTCACTTTCATTATCGTTTGATTCATCAGTTGCTTTTAGTTCCATTCCCTTTTATAGGAGGATCTTTCATCTTGCCTAAGCTCGGTTTCATGGATCCTCAAATTTTCTCATAGCCAGTTAAGTCAAATAATGTTTAGATTTTTTACAGTTTTTAGAGCTGTCACCTTAGGTCTCCATTTCTTTGGTAGTGATCTTAGAATCTTTGTTACGAGCTCATCATTGGGATATATCTTGCCTAAGTTCTTTAAGGTCGTGATGATGTTGTTGCACCGTCCGAAGAATTCATCTATGATTTCTCCCTATTTCATGCCAATAGTTTTGTATTGATGCATTAAAAGGCTTATTCTATATATCCTTACCTCATTCGTTCCTTCAAAGGTGACTTGTAGCTTATCCCACATTTCCTTTGCTGTAGAGCAGTAGGATATCTTCTCATATTATTTTGGAGATAGTGTGTAGATCAGATGATGTTTTGCTTTAGCGTTTAGCTATACATTTCTTCTATCAACATTAGACCATATTTCTACGTTTTCTATAGTGAGAAGTGTAGCTCAAACTTTAATGGCTTGCCAGACTTTAATATCTACATATTGGAGATAGATTGTGATTCTCTCTTTCTAGTATGAGTAGTTGTTTCCATTGAAGTAAGGAGGCTTTGAGCGATAGATTGTCATTCTCTCTTTCTAGTATGAGTAGTTGTTTCCATTGAAGTAAGGAGGCTTTGAGATAGATTATCCTTCAAGGCTTCTCAAATTGTTTGCCATGATCTATCACATATTGTAAAACACAATAAATGTGAAACCTCGCTCTGATACCAAATGATAAAGTAAACACACACAAGAGGGAAAGGGTGAATTATGTGTAATAATAAAAAATTTAATGTACTTTCAAATTGATAGGATCTTGCTAAACAAAATAAATTTATAAACAGAAGGGTCCTATAAACTTTCGAAAGGATCAAGTTAACACTCAAATAAAAAGAAACCTGCTAACGCTCAAAATGATAAGTGCTTTTTTAATCGATACGAGTTTGTTAACACTTCAAAAAAGAGCTTGTTTAATCAATAGGAACTTGCTAACTTTTAAAAGAAACCTCTTGCGATATAAAAACATAAGGAGCCTATTGAAAAATTGAAGGAGCCTCTTGAAAACTAATAATGTGAAAATTTAAAAGTAAGGAAGAAAGAGAAAATGACATATTAGATTTATACTGGTTAGGCTTATAATGAAGCCTACGTCCAGTCCCCAACTATCTAACTTGAGTATTTCACTGTAAAACCAAGTAATAATTTGACTAGCCTCTCATAAGTGTATATTTTTCAAGGTTCTTTAACTTTCCACAGTAGTTGTATTTTGCTAGCGTCTACAAGCTCTTAACGAATGAAAAAGTAATTTACTCAATATGAGCTTCAATGATCACTCTCTCAAAAGAATTTTTACTTTCTAAAACACAAGAGATTTGATAATGATATGACTTTCAAAAGTACTGATACTATGAATGTATATAAAAAATTTGGCTTCCTTGATTTTTTTGTATGTTTGTGTTGTCTTGCAACTGTAGTGGTTCTTCCTTAAGTAGACCATTTTCTTCAACTAGCCATTGCTTAATCTTCAATATTATCTCAAATGAAATCTTTGATATTTAGACATTAAGAAGAACGTTCTGTCAAGGCTTCTAGAGTTGATTATTCGAATTAGAATGATCCTTCCGAATGTCATGAAATCATTTCTAAAAGGTAAGTTTATAAAGAAGGTTCATACAAGAAAGAAAGCAATTATTCCATGATTTTATTTCCTTTTAAGAATTATATCATTGTTTATATAAAGAAATATATCCACTTTGAATTTTGAGATATTATACAGTTATCATTAAAATTGTTAATCATAAACCTTGAGCTAACACGCGTTATCTCCAGAAGAGTATGAAAAGTTATCCTATTGTTCTTTAGCAAAGGAAATGTGGGACAAACTTCAAGTTACTTTCGAAGGAACGAATGATGTAAAGAAATATACAATAAGTCTTTTAGTGCATCAATATAAAACTTTTTGCATGAAACAGGGAGAAACTATAGACGACTTCTTCGGAAGTTTCAACAAGGTCATCATAGGCTTAAAAAGCTTAGGAAAGGTATATCCGAATGATGAGCTTGTAACAAAGACTCTAAGGTCACTACCAAAGGAATGGAGATCTAAGGTGACAACTCTAGAAACTACAAAGGATCTTGACACTATTTCACTCAAATGGTTAAGAGGAAACTTGATGATTCATTAGTCGAGCTTAAGCGAGATGAAGGATCTTTATATAAAAGAGGAATGACACTAAAAGCAGCTGATGAATCAAATCTATCAAATGGTGATGAAAGCGACATTGAGTTATAAATTGATGGAGATGACGAATTCAATTTCATGGTCAAAAAATATGCCTGCTTCTACAAAAAGAAGTTAATGAAGAAAAGAGAAGGAAACAAGAAAACTGGAAATAACAGATTCCTATCTAAAAGTAGTAGTAGCAGTAGCAATTCACAAAATAATCAAATCATATGCTATCACTGCAAGAAGACTGGACACACAAGATCAGAATGTCCACTTCTTCAAAAGGATAAAACAAAGAACAACAAACCCAAAAAGCAAGCTATGACTGTAACCTGGTCAGATGAGGATTTTGAAAATTTTGAAGAAGAACAGCCTGAAGAAGTCAACAATGTTTGCTTTATGGTTAAATTAGGGGACGATAAGGTATATTATTCTGACTCTGATATTAAAATTGATGAATTAAGGGATGCATATTGTGAACTATATGAGCAGTAAAAAAAATTAACAGTGTAGTATTTCAAAAAGGTCGAGAAGTCAAAAAATAATGATGCAGCCTTGAAGAATAAGATTAAATCATTAGAATATGATAATCAGAATTTGTTGTCTAAAATTATGTCTCTTGAAAATGACAATAAGAAAAGTCTTTGAAAAGGAATTCTTGGAAAAAAAAGGTAAGTCAGTTAGAAAATGCATGCTTGAAAATGATTAGGTTAAGGTAAAACAACTAGAAGAAAACTTGCTACTTTAGAACATTGCCAAGAAAATTTTGCTAAAAAAATCATTTCTCTAGAAAAGGATCTTGCTAATTTTGTTGATGGAAGGAACAATTTTGAAACATTACTTGGGAATGATAAAGGTGTTTTTAATAAGGTTGGAATAAGATATAATGAAAATAATAACATTAGGTTATACAAGAATTTCTTTGTTAAATCCAACAATAATCATAGTCAAAACAGCAAGAACTTGATAAATAGCAAAAATTACAGCAATTCTCATTTATCTATTTTGTGTAATTACTATGGTAGATATGGTCATATTAGTCATTCCTAAAACTTTTCAAAAAATGAAGAAATTATCTCAAATGTATATTTGGAGACCGAAAGGTCAAACTACTATTCTGGAAGGACCCAGAAAAATTTGGGTACTTAAAATGAGATAATACATTCTGCAGATATACTTCATAATAAAGACAAGAGAAAATCAATGGATAGTTGATAATGGTTGTTCGAGACATATGACAGTTGAAATATCACATTTAAACTATATTGAAAGAAAAGATGGAGGTAATGTTGTCTTTGCCAATAAAAACAAGGCAAAACTCATAGGAATTGGTAAAATTGGTGATGTCCTTTATATTGATAGATTGAAACATAACTTGTTAAGTAAAAGTCAATTATGTGATAAAGGTTATAGAGTCACTTTCTGTGCATCCCGTTGTGAAATTATTGATAATCTTAATGACAACATTGTATTTGTTGGTCCTAGAAATCATAATATATATTGTGTTTAATTGGAAGATATGTCTTCAGAAAATGTTAAATGTTTTGTTTCACTAGAAAAGGATTCATTATTCTAGCATAGAAGATTTGGATATGCTAATATGAGCATTCTATCAAAATTATCCGAAAATAAGTTAGTAAGAGGACTACTGAACTTGAAGTTTGAGAGTAATCAAGTTTATGAAGTTTGTTTAGAAGAAAAACAAATCAGAAGTAGCTTTCCTCCTAAAAATATTGTTTCTACTAACCAACCACTTAAACTTTTTAATCCCGTATTTATTTGGTCCTGTTAGGACTCAAAGCTTTGGTAGTAAACACTATAGTTTTGTTATAGTAGATGATTATTCTAGATTTACATGGGTTTATTTTCTATTAAATAAGGATGATAGTTTTGAAGTTTCTAAAAAGTTTTGCAAAAAAAATTCATATTAAAAAATGGTATTGCATTACATGTATTCTGAGTGATAAGGGAGGAGCATTCAATAACAGAAAATTTGAAGATTTCTGTAATGAAAATAGCATAACTCATAATTTTTCATGTCTGAGGACTCCACAGAAAAATGGAGTTGATGAGAGAAAGAAAAAGACTCTTGTTGATATGGTAAGGACAATGCTGTGTGAAAGTGGTCTATCTCATAGTTACTAGACAGAAGCTATATTTATTGCTTGTTACATACTTAACAAGGGTTTTATAAGACCTATTCTCAAAAATACCCCCTATGAGTTGTGGAAAGGAAAAAAATTGAATGTTGCTTACTTTCAAGCGTTTGGCTGCAAATGTTTCGTATTAATAATGGAAAGAACAACCTTGAAAATTTTAACGTGAGATCAGATGAAGCTATTTTTCTAGGTTACAGTACTACTAGTAAAGGATTCAGAGTTTATAATAAAAGAACAAAGAGGATAGAAGAATCAATACATGTGGTATTTGATGAAGCACTACCCTCGACAACAACAACTGATTCAGATGATAAAAAACATCCTTCAGTTCCTAAAAATACATCGCAGACCCAAACTACACCTATAGTATCTTCGGAATCACAAGATCAAGAAGATCCCTCTGAAGCCAGGACAGAGCAGGCTCCTTCATCTCAGCAGGAGTCTATGCAACGAAGAACACTAAGAGAATGGAGAAGTCAAGATACACATTAGTACATTCTGGGAGACCCTTCTAAAAGTCTATGAACCAGATCATCCTTCAAAAACAATTATATTGCCTTCATTTCATAATTAGAACCAAAGACAGTTGAAGAGGCTCTTACTGACGAAAACTGGGTCTTAACGATGAAAGACGAACTAAATCAGTTTGAAAAAAATAAAGTTTGGAATCTAATACCCCATCCATAAAACAAGTCAATCATTGGAACACATTGGGTTTTTTGAAACAAACTTTACAAAAATGGCAAGGTAGTAAGAAACAAAGCTAGGCTTGTAGCTCAAGGTTATAATCATCAGGAAGGTATTGATTTTGACGAGACTTATGCACCTGTTGTTAGATTAGAATCGATTAGAATTTTACTTGTCTTTACATGCTATAGAAAATTTAAATTATTACAAATGGATGTTAAAAGTGGCTTCTTAAATGATATATTAACGAAGAAGTGTTTTTAGGCAACCTCCAGGTTTTGAAGATGAAAATCATCCTGATTACGTGATGAAGTTGACTAAAGCCCTGTATGGTCTAAAGCAGGCTCCTCGAGCATGGTACAAGAGGTTAAGTAACTTTTTGCTTGAGAATAACTTCAAAAGAGGAAAGGTAAATAAAACCTTATTTATTAAGAAAAGGGAGAATGATTTACTCATAGTGCAAATATATGTTTATGACATAATATTTGGTACTACTAATCAATCCTTCTGTGAAGAATTATTAGCTTTAATGCAAGGGGAGTTTGAAATGAGTATGATGGTAGAACAATTTTTCTTTATTGGGTTGCAAATTAGGCAAACAGAAAAAGGAATCTTAATCAGTCAAGATAAATACACAAAGGAACTTGTCAAGAAATCATTTTGTGAATGCCAAACCGATGGGTACTCCTATGCATTCTGGAACCAAACTTGATAAAGATGAAGAAGGCAAAGCTAAGGATGAGACAAAGTACAGAGGAATGATTGGATCACTACTATATCTCATAAGCTCAAAACCAAATATTATGCTTAGTGTGTGTTCTTATACACGCTTTCAATCAAATCCAAAAGAGAGCCACCTTCAAGCAGTCAGGAGGATCTTTTGCTATCTTCGGGGAACTTTGGACTTTGAATTATGGTATCAAATTTTGATTCTTCTAACATATATGACTATTATGATGCAGATTATGTAGGTGATAAAGTTGATAGGAAAGCACAAGTGGTCACTTCCAATTTCTTAGAGGATGTCTAGTTTTTTGGTTTTGTAAGAAACAAAATTACAGGATACTTTCGACAACTGAAGCGGAATATATAGCAGCTACTAGTTGTTGCTCTCAAATCTTATGGATGAAACATCAACTCTAGGATTTTTCTCTGAACTTTGATCATATTCTTATAATATATGACAATACAAGTGCAACAAATCTCTCTAAAGTCCTGTGCATCATTAGAGGACTAAGCATATAGAAATCAAACATCATTTTCTTAAAGATCGTGTTTAGAAGGAACCATTGATCTTTTGCATGTTAAAACTGAAAATCAAGTAGCTGATATCTTTACTAAGCCACTTTTTGAAGATATATTTTATGTGTTAAGAAAAGAGCTTGGTATGTGCAGATTATTTGATATTAAATCTATATGAAGATTCTATGCTACTTCTCTTTGTAGATATTAGAATCTCCTTCTAATATGTTTTTATGGCAAGTTCCTTTTAGTTTAATAGGCCAGAGGAGACATTTCTTAAAAAGGCAGTTACTAAGTGGTGTCGTTTCATTTTTAAAACATGTGCTTTTGTTCTGACAACTCTTTTTACATCTCTCTGCAATTTTGATATACTTCTTGATTGTTTAGTTCTTTCCCTTCTTTTTGATAATGACAAAGAGGGAGAATAATGATATATGTTCTTTTGATGATATATTTTCCTTATTCTTTACTAACTATTGAAATATTGTTGAATTGAATTTGTGAAATTTAAATATGTGATATGCATAAATGATAGGCTCCTATCGTAAGAAAGGCTTCTTCTAATCATGACTATGAGTAAGAATTTATAAAGTTTACAGGTATCTTTCGAAATCCTTTATTATTATTTGAATTTTGAAAATATATTTGTTATTGCTTGTCATCATAAAAAAGGGGAAGATTGTTAGCTCAAGGTTTATCATTGATGATTTTGATGATAACTCTATAGTATTTCAAAATTCAAGTTGGATTTATTTCCTTGTATAGGTAAAGATATAATTCTTAAAAGAAAATGATATTACAGGATAAATGCTTCCTTTCTTACAGAAACCTTCTTAATAAACTTACCTTATTTGAAAAGATTCCACAATATCCAGAAGAATCTTACCATTCACATAATTCGAACAATTAGCTCTGATATTCTTATCAAAACTTTTCTCTTAACGTTTGAATATTGGAACATTCCAACAAAGATGATATCGAAGATTTGTTAGATACAAAGTTAACCCATAATTAAAATGAAGCAACGACTAGTTAACAAAAATGTCTGCTTAAGGAAGAGCTATTGCATTTGCGAATAATACACAGATTTGCGAAATACTTTAGCACAATCAATATTCTTGAAAGTTATATCTATATCAAACTCCTTATACCTTAGAAAGTGAAAACACTCTATTAACAGAGACCGTTAAACCTTTTATACCTTTTTTCAAGAGCTTGTATAGGCTTTTTAAACACTACGAGTGTAGAAGGTTGAAGAACCTTGAAAAATATGTACTTTCGAGTTTGGAGAGGCTCCTGAAACTTTACTACTTTAAGTTTTATAGTGAAATACTCGAGTTGAATATTTGGAGACTGGACGTAGGTTTCGTTATAAGTCGAATCAGTATAAATCGACTGTGCCACTCTCTCTCTTTCTTAACTTTAAAATTTTTGCATTACAGTGTGTGTGTTTAATTTAGAAGAGGCTCTTTTCATTTTAAATGTTAACAGACTCCTTTCATTTTTTAAACATTAACCGCTCCTTTCATTTTTTAATAATTAAGTTCCTTTTATTTACAGTATTTTCTGTTGAAATTTAGCAAGTTCTTCTCGTTTTCATGAATTGATAGTAACTTTCAAATTTTTTTAAGTCACACACAATTCACCTCCCTCTTGCGTATATTTGTTTTATCAATAAATGCTTTGGTTCAACTCTCTCTCTCTCTCTCTCTCTTGATTATTAAAGCCTTAAAAGCAATTAATTAAAATAACATAAAAAGAGCTTTTGAATTGAGAAAGTGGGAGATAGAATAACCATACATATGCTATATACGACATTTTTATTAATTTTGTTTTCAAAAAATTAAATTAATTAAAAATATTTAAGATCGGACATATTTTATAATCTAAAATCAAAATTTTCCTATAATTTATGATCAAATATATTGATAACTAATCAACCACTACCTAAATTATACCAAAAATGAAAATTTTCGTCGAAGAATTTTTATAATAATCTAGTTTGATTGGACTTCATAACATAAATTAGATAATGATAAAGATTTAAGGACCGAGAAATTTAACTTCATTTTGTGAAAAATCAAGGCATTAGTTAAATCGAGTTTAATCTTTGAATTATAACTTGAAAATTTTGTATGGGTAAAATACTTTTAATGTCAATAAATATAAAATTTTAGTTATAAAGTTATATGATGAAAGATTTTAGTATATTCTTATTTGAAAACACAACTATCGATTGACAAATTTTATATTTTACGTTATTAAGTATAATCAATTTTTATACTTAAAATTTTTTTACTTATAATATAAAATTAGTTGATATGCAAAGATTTATCTAATAATAAGACATTTTTTTGTACTAAATTTTTATCTGAACTTCAAAAAGTATTACTCTTAGACATTATTTCAAGTGTTGTAAAAAAAAATTTCAACACTTCTATTTTATATACTTCTAAATATTGAATCATGCCGAGGATGAGCTCCTCGACCATTTGCTGGTACGTTTGGATCATGTGCAACAGAATAGAGGTTACGTCTTCCAACAAGTTCCTCATGTGAATATTTGTTAAAAGAGTTAATAATATTATTAGAGTTAGTAATGTATTTTAAGTAGCTCATCATGATCTAATGCATTTTATTATCAATTTGACCAAAACATTACCAATCTATGAAGTTCTGTCAGCTATATTATGATTGCCTCAAATACTAACATTGCTCTAATGTTTGGCTTTTGTTATATTTTCTACTTAAATATGAAACCTGAAGTCAATATATGTACATGTAACCCACCTACCCCATGAATTTACCTCTTGTCAAACTTATTAGGTGGCAATTGGCAAAAAAGATATGATTAATTAGTCAATGATATACATAATTACTTTGAAAATTTTGCTATAATTCTGAATTCTCTTCGAATAGACTGTCTAATGACATAAGAAATATTTAAATAAACCTTTTAAAAATATATCTGAGATCCCAAAAGAAGTTATTTTCAAAGATTTTCACCTTAGTCAATTTGATAAAGATTTTCACCTTAGTCAATTTGATAACATTCATTTCCAGTCCAACACATCATGTATATTTCCATTTTAGCTTCTTTGGACACAAATTTGTCCAGTTTTGAAGCTAGAAAATCAAACCAGTCGAAGAAGTCGCATGTACATTCTCATATCAGATGCATCCAAGCTCACCTTGTGGGGTGTTATGCTACACTATAGGATCAAAAATCATCATTTGGAGCAATGCTACGAACACTACTGATTTTAATAAAAATTGGTTTTGATACGGTATAGTATCAATATCAATTATTACCAGTATTAATTACTATCAGATACTATTTCAAATAGTTTTTAAAAATATAAAATAATTCCTCAATTTTATGTAATTTAAATCTATTCTCATATTATAAAATTTATTATTTAAAAATATAATTAATGTGAAACTCTTTTTATTTATTTAATAATAAAATTAGATTATGAACAAATAAAAGATAAAACTACAGTTACTTCATATGTTATAAAAATAAATTAAACTTGTATTGCTTTATTAGAAAAGTAAAAATAAGAGTAGACCCTCAATAATTATACCCTTATTTTGTTCTATTTGTTTATTATACATAAATTAAATTTACAAATTCAGAACTGTATGTTTTTATTAAGTGATTTATTCGAATAATATGAGTTATAAGTTATTATATATATTTAAATTTTAAGTATATTGAATATAGATTCCTTTTTTTTTTTGAAAAATATATGGAATTGTATTCGTAAAAACTAAGACAACATTGCAATGAGATACATAATCTGACCACATTAGAGCTGAATTAAGAGTACAAGTTTTTCAATCATTGGATATTTAGTATTACAGTAACCATTTATTCTTCATGTCAAGAGACACTGAATTGTTTTTTTAGAAAATGAAAATTTTCATTAACTATAGACAAAACTAAAACAACATTAGACAAAGTTCACATTTAACCTGTACATATAAGTATACTAAAAGAAGGAATAGACTATTAAAGACAACGTATTTAAAACTACTTTAAAGATTACATCTACTTATCATGTTAGGAGTAAGAGCGAGTTGAAGGTTTTTTGCAATTAAAATAGATCTAATCCTGTTAATGAACATGGCTGCCAGTTGGTATTTCCCTTCTTCACGATTGGTAAACCTGCAAGAATTTCTTTCTCTCTAAAGAAGTAAACGGTAGAAGTGAATGCAGCTTTGTATAAAATATCATTGGGTTTACCTTCTTTGAGTTTCTAATGGCCCAGTTTAGAGATTGCTCCTAAGTATAAGTGTACCCAGTACCAGGTATCATGTGTACAAGAGTAGTGAGTGAATTTTACTAATTGATTGCTATAAGTGTTGCCCAAATGTTGTTGAAGATTTTTTTTGCAAGCTGATATTTTCCTTCTTCGTTTCCCTTACACAAACTGCAATTTCTTTCCTTTCATATTGTATAGAATGTGGTAGTGAATGTTTTTTTTATTAGCACCCCATTTTGCTTTCCTTGCTTGATAGTTTCAAAAATCATGCTCAAAGTCTCACTCGATTCAAAAGTGTAACAATGTACAGGTAGTGACTGTAAAATTCTACTCCATATTGTTTTTGTGTACCTACATTGGATATATAAGTGGTTCTTATCCTCTTCAACTTCTTTGCAAAGAACACAAGCAGAGTCATATTCCCCAAAACATCTGTTCTTGGTTCTAAGCTTATTCTTGAACATTAACTAATTAATAATTGAAGCCTTTGGATTTAGAGACTGTTTACAAAGAATTGCTTACCAGGGTACTTCTTCAGTATTACTTGTAAATAGCTTATGAAAAAAGCTATTAAAGAATGACCCTTTCAGATCAGGAGACCAAATAATGCAATCTTCTCCATTTAATTAAGATAATTGAGGTCAGTAGTCATTAAGAAGAAATAATCTTCGAAAACTCCCATGCTAATCTCCATTGTGGATGAGTGTGTAGACTTTGGCATTCATTGAAATTTTGTTCTTAAGATGTATGATGCCAGTTCTTTGTATAAGTGGGTTATTGTTAGTTTAGTTGTCAAACCAAAACCAAGTATTTGCTCAATTTCCCAATTTGTGCTTAATAAAAGGATAAACCATTCCTCTCAGATTAAGTAGATGATTGAAAATCCAAGAGAATTCTCTCGAGTTTATTATATGCTAAAAACTCTGATCTTTGAGATGATACTCATGTACCCATTTAATCCACAGAGCTTTATTGTCAGTAAATATTCTCCATATTCTCTTATATGAGAGCACCTTTTGCATTTGAAGAATTGGAATAATGCCAAGTCCTCTTTGCTTCTTTAGGATGGTGAGATCACTCCATTTCACTTTAGCATTTTTTTTCATTTTCTGTTTTTCCTGACCACAGGAGTGCCTTCAGGATGCTTTCTATTTCTTTGTTGACTCTCTTAGGCAATACAACGTGGGTAGACCAATGAATATGCAAGTTGTTTACTACTAAAGTGACGAGAGCGAGTCTAGTAGCAATAGAGAGAAATCTGTTTTGCAATGCATTTGTCTTGGATTTAATCTTCTCAATTAGGGGAATGAAGTCTGAGAACTTGGGCTTGATTATTATGACTGGGACACCAAGGTATCTGAAAGGAGGGGAATGCAATGTAAATCTAGCAATGTTAGTGATTTCCTCTTAATTTCTACCGTCTGTAAAGATATACAAGATGCCCTTCCCAGGATTAACTTTGAGCCCAGACCATTCATAAAAAAGTTGCAGCATATTGAGTACTATATTAATGGTATGGTTGTCTACAGCACTTAGAAGCAGGAGATCATTTGCATGATATTGGAATCTGCCATTGTTGGCCCCAGGTCTCGATTTCCATTCCATGGCGTCAAGGCACCAAAATTGGAGTATTTTTAAAAGAAAAATAATTATATATAAAATTAATATCAAAATAAAAAGAATTTAATTCCTCGGTGGGAGCAAGAACAAATACACAAACAATTAAAATAAAATAGCCTAGAATAAATTTAACATGAAAATAAATTAAAAGAGGTCATGAAGGGACCCTTTTTAATATAAACAAATAATAATAAAATAATATAATATAATGAGAAGTCAAAAATGGGGAGTAAAACAAATAAATTCTCTTATGAATTAACGAAATAAAAAGAAGAAGCACAAAAAGGTGCCATTTGAATTCCAACTTAATCTTGTCGACTGTAGCTTATACCAACTCAGGTCCTATAAGTTTTCTTTCACCTTCCTCTTCCCAACAAATAGGAGTTCTGCACCTTCTACCGTACAAAGCTTTATAAGGTGCCATTTGAATTCCTGAGTGATAGGAATTATTATAAGCAAATTCAATCAAAGGTAAATATTCTTTCTATGAGCCTTTGAAGTCTATAACATAAGCTCATAACATTGCCTCCAATGTCCTTATCTTCCTTTCTGATTGTCCATCCGTTTGTGGATGAAAGGTTGTACTAAAATGCAATTTGATTCCTAGAGCCTCTTGCAAACTTTCCCAAAATCTCAAGGTGAATCTAAGATCTCTATCGGAGACTATGGAACTTGGAATCCCATGAAGTCTGATTATTCCATCTATGTATTTCTTGGCCAAGGCATTCAGAGAATCTATCTATCTAATAAGCAAGAAATGCGCTGACTTGGTTAGCCTATCCATAATCACCCATACTGCATCATGCTTTCTGTTCATCTTTGGTAATCCTATTAAGAAATCCATTGTAATCTTTTCCCATTTCCATTCAGGAATAGACAAAGGCTTTAGCTTATCGGTGGGTGCTTGATGTTCTCCTTTAACTTGTTGACATACCAAACATTTTCCAACATACTCTGCAATATCCTTCTTCATTCATCTCTACCAGAAGTGTTCTTTTAAATCTCTATACATTCTGGTACTTCTCAGATGCATTGTAAATGGAGCATTATGTGCCTCATCAAGAATTTCATTCTTTAACTCTTGCATATCGAAATACATAATCTGTTGCCTACAACCATCAATCCATCTTTTTTTACTTCTATTTTCGAAGGCTTACCATTTTTAATTTCTTCTCTGAGCTTGCTCAAGTATTCATCTTGTTCTTACAATTCATTAATTTTCTCATTCAATACTGGCCTTATTCTAAAATTAGCCAATATACCACCAGATTCGACTTGGCTCAACGTCACCTTCAATTTGGCTAATTCCTTCAACAAAGGAAGATATACTGTCTTCACATGCGCTATA
>JANZXP010000195.1:3866948-3879903 GCA_027576715.1 Erythroxylum flavicans | reverse complement strand
GACAAACCGTATAGCACTTTTGAGAGCCTGGTGGCTCATCTATGGAGGTCCATAACAAAGGCTCGTGGAGTCAGTGCTTTGGAGACAAGCCAGATAAGAATCTCAGTAAATGGTAGAATGCGTTTGAATCCAAGAATACCCAATGAGTACTTCGGCAACTTAGTGCTGTGGGCAGTCCCAACAGCTAGAGTCGAGGAGCTCCTGAGAGAGCCACTACCATATGCAGCCAAGCTTATTCACGACGCCGTTGCAATCGTGAACAACAATTATTTCAGGTCATTCATCGACTTTGCCACACACAAGGCGGACAAGGAAGACCTGGAACCAAATGTGGAGAACAACTATTGTGTTTTGCGCCCAAATTTGGCAGTGGATAGCTGGCTAAGGTTTCCATTTTATGATCTTGATTTTGGAGGAGGAAGTCCATACATGTTTCTGCCATCTTATTTTCCATCAGAAGGACTGTTGCTTCTTTTACCTTCATTTCTCCGGGATGGAAGCATAGATGCTTTCGTTGCACTTTTCCACGACACATTGGCTTCCTTCAATCAAATTTGCTATTCATTAGACTAAGAGCAGCTTTCTGTTCAGTTTTTATTACTCAATACGTAGCCTCCGTTAATTACTCCACAACTCTTATAGTCTTGTTGCATGTATATATTTTTTTCCTTTGTTGTTTTGCAAGAAGTTGATGTTGTTATCTTCTTATCTTTCCTTTTTTTTTCAATTTTCGGTTATGGAAGCAGTATCTTTTTAAAGATTAAAAATAAACAGGATAAACTCAATCTCCATCATAAAACCCTTGAATTAATAATTTGCGTGATGCAGTTGAAAGTACTGATTTTTTAATTAAACAGGACATGCATTTTTTTTTCACTTTCCATAAAAGCACCGACTTTGAGCCCATGACCATCTGAATAATATGTAATGAAACAAGATTTTGCGAATTCTTTTCCCTTTTTTTGTGTTAGTTAGAGAAGAAAAAATTTAAAAAATTGGTCTTTTATTTCTTTTCATGTCTCATATTTCTTATAAAAATATACAAAATGAAAATTATACCTAGGGATGGCATGAGAAATTATTCATATCCACTCACTATTTACAACCACATATTATAATCAACCTAGATTGACCATTGAGACAGGACCACTTACCTCTTACGAACACATCATTTGATACATCATCCGTCAAGAAATAATTATTCGACTCATACAAAGGAAGAGTCACACCTCATTAATTTCTTTAAATGCCACTTGTTGAAAATTGATAGCCTTCTCATCCTCTTGTTAAATCACAGTCTCGAATATAGGTTAGCTGCGTATGATCCTTGGGTATTTTTGGAGAAAACAAATTGGTAGTTTATGGGGTCCCCATCGAATGAACCTTTTAGATAAACTAATTTTACTAATTACGAGTAATTTCTTTATTTATTAACGATGGATTCAATTGCCAGGTGTCTAGGGAGAGCTGTTATGCTTTCCCTTTCGTGGATCACAAACCTTATCGTTATGGGCTGGAGTGGGAAAGGAGCACGAATGAGTAGAAAACTTTCGTTTTCAGAAGTTAATAAAATTGTTTCTCGATTTGTGCCTATCATCTTTACGCCGAGGCCATGCTAATTTTTTCTGTATCGTTCTAATTTTATTAGATGTTCCCGTTATTTTGTAGCTAGCAGCAGAAAGTAGAATATTACTGTTACAGTTAAACTCTCTTGCTGGCTGTAAACGCATTTACTTGACCTGACTTTAATTGCAATTTCCGTTGAATTCTCTACTAAAGCTTTGTAAAATATTATTATTTTTAATAGTTCAAGTTTTTTGGAAGCATTAATCGCTCTTCAGGCGTTAAAAAAAAAAACCAATCTCTGTAAATGAATGAAATTAAGGAGCCAACTCTATGTTTTGCAAGAATATTAGAGTTCCGTAAGGGTTTATAATTCTTGTAATACAAATGTTGAACGGTTATCAGAAAAAGTTACTTGAAGCCTATAAAAAACCAATATATTTAATATAGTTTAACACTCGAGAAAACTATGTTATTGGAAGCAAGTCTAAGTGTCCGGTTTTGGTTTGAAAATTGCTAATGCTGCACATGCACAACATCGTAATTACTAATCATAAAGCATATTCGTCAAATTCTATTTCCATTTCCATTTCTTAATTTCTTCTTCTCCTTTTCTTTCTTTTTTATGTTTGTCTTGTTGCATCTTTTTCGCTACTTTCACTTATCTTTTCAATACTAAAAGAAGAATTTGAGCAAAATAAGTAAGATGATTATTCAATTATGTTAGGCAAGACCACGTAAAATCTTAACGGTAGTGTTTAGAAAACTGTTCCACTCAACAGTCCACACTATGACGTTGTGCCTTAACTCTCGAGTAATCACTTCCAACAAACTTATGTAGTTGAAAGTAATGACATCTTGTTACCTCACGTAGATCATTTTAAGAATGAAAATAATTCCAACGTCCACCTAAGATGAAACCTGCATGAGTGAATGATGTTAACTAGGTGGTCTCCGTTTTCGAGGAGGAATGGCTCATATATATATATATATGGTTAAGATATATCTTTGATATCTTATTATTTAATTTTTGGGTATTATTTGAAGTTAGATTTTTGTGGGACTCTTTCAAGATAAGATTGATTATGTTTAAAGTTCTAATCAAGATAGGATTTAATGTATGACTTATTTTGAGAATAATGACTATCTAAAGTAGCAATATTTTTGGAGATTTTTCTTTGACTATTGCAGCTGGATTGTGGCTATGAGTTAAGTGATACGTGGGCTGAAGTGTTGTCATTTTTGGGTGAATCAATGATAGGCAATGTGTGACTTGGAAGATGAAATTTAAGGGCTATCTTGGATGATATTTTGTACCTAATTTTAGGTGATAGTTATCCAACTTGGCAGCTTTGTTTTTTTTTGTTTTGAACAATTATTGTTGGGTTGTTTTTTCTTGTTGTTGAGGGTGTGCAATTTTGGCAGCTGGCTTTCTCCGGTGTTTGTATGATTTTGTTGGACTGCTCACTATCGATAAAATGTTAGTTTTGGTGGCTATCATTTGTGATCTGTGATATGTGAAAATTTCAAAAGTTTTCATGATCTTTGCAACTGTTGTTTTTGATCGATGGTGTGATTTTTGTTGGGCTGATTGGGTGTTGATCATATGTGTTTTGGTGGCTGTTGATATTCGTGTTGGTATGAGAAAAACTCCAGTAGCCTTTGTGGATTTTATAGCTTTGATGTTTGTAATGTTTCGGTGAAGAAACATTTATGTTTGTTGGTGATTTTTCTGCTACTGTGAGGTGTTCTGGTAATAATATCGAAAGACTACATCAATGTTCTTGTTGGATAACTTCCCGTTCTTTCATTTATGAAGCATCATATTTAGGAGAATTACTTTTTATCTCAAGTGTTGTCTTTGTTTATGTTCATTATTGTTTCTATCACTTGAGTTATTTTATTTTCATTCTTTATTATCAAATACTGTTGAGAAAATTATTTGTTAAGGCTAGTACGAGATGATCGTGCAATTGGGTGTGATTTACTTTCACGGGTTGTAAGGACGAGGGATAGTGTCAAGGGTTGAGTGGGTCGGCTCAATAAAGCCTTCTATAAAACTATTGTCGTTAATGAAAATATTAAGTTAGGTGAGGGTCCAGCAGACGTAGACAAAGTGTATGGAACTACTTTAACAAATTTTCTGGTGTTGATTTGTTATTTTGTATTTGATTTTGTTTTCTTTTCATATTGTTCATATAGCTTATAGCTACTACGACTAATTCATAATTTGTGCGAAACTATATTCTTAAGGATTTTCATATATAATACATGAAATATTTAAAAAATAACAAACTTAAACTAAATATGTAAATTTGATCAAATTAAATTTGACAAGTTAACTTTGAATCGTATTTACATGAGGTGTTCCCCAAAAATGATCGATTTAATTAAGGCTTGCAAGTAAAGGTGTTCTCCTATAAGTAAAGTTTCTTCTTCAGCACCTTATGACCAATATACCATATTTGTTATTTATCAATTTCTAATATATGATTAATAATATATTAACTGACCCATCATATAATAAGTGAAGGGCTTACAATGCATAAGTCTAACCCATTATACATCTTTTGTTAGCGGATATATAGATTTGAATGATGGCAAAATAATATAATGCACATATGCATCTTATATACAAAAAGAGCAAAATATTATAATGCACATATGCATCTTATATACAAAGAGATATTGCAACCATGGGATTAGCTCACACCTTATTTGGCCCCTTTTAAGTCGAGAAGTGAGTTATATAAACTATTGCAATCCTCTTGTTCTTGTATTGCTTTATTAGTAGTCCCCTTTCAATACAAAAAAGGATTCGTGTTTAGAATTTTGATCTTGTAAGGCCTACCAAAATGAACCCGGCAAATTTCTTAATGTTGGTGTTGAGTAGCTTCAATCCCATTAATGAGATGGGTGTCAAGGAAGTTTCTCCTTGAAAATTGAAAGCATTAAATTTAGACCTAAGAGAGGGAGAAATGAAGAAAAATAAGAGAGAAGAGAGCAAGGGGGAGAGAGAGAAAGTTAAGAAAGAAAGAGAATTAGATCTAATTCATTTTTGTTGTCTCCACTTTCTGTTGCAACAAATATAGATAATCCGGTCAACCCTAGTGATCATGTCAACTAACATTTAGGAGAGAATAACTACTTTGCTTCTACAACACTGTCTTACTTCGTTATTATTTTAGATGTTAGCTCCGAGTCTCCATATGAATTTTATGGCGACTATGTGTCACCATTGAGATTTATTTGAAATAATCATAAATATATTTGGAAATGTTTCAATAACATAAAATATAAGTTTAATGAAAGTCTAGACAAAGAAAATTTATGGTGGGACTTTTCTAATATAAGCAAATAGTAATTAAAATTTCATATAACGATTTTAGACATAAAATAAAATTATTCAAAAATGATTTAATATAAGCAATTAATTATCAATATGATACACAGTTAAGAGATAATATCATAAAAAAAGAAATAGGTAATAGTTATATTAAATAAATAAAATTCATAGGAAAAATAAAAATAATACTCCACAATTTAATGAAAAATGTTCCATAGCAAAAGTGATCACAGAATAATGATTTGGGTGTTAAAAGAATTAATGTGCAATTTGGTTTAGTAATGGAAAATCTTAAATCATAAGAGGAAAAGTCACAGGTGTGACTCTCCATAGTCACACCTGTGACAAATGGTTTGGAGAAGAAAAAGTCATGAGCGTGACTTTTATCTCTCACTCCCATGAGAGGGAGACTAAAACTGGGGAGTCGCAATCGTACTGTGTTACGATCGCGACTTTGAAAAAAATTGGGACTGTCGCGATCGCGACTTTTCAAAATTCTGGGACTGTCGCGATCGTACTGTGTTACGATCTCGCGAGATCCAACATTATAGATGACAAGTTACCAACTTATTACTTAAACCAAACATCAACAATTCAGTAATCAATAAACAAAATTTTTTTATTCTTAACATTCCTCCCTCAAACAAAAGCAGCCTTCTGAAAAGGCTCAAATTCTAGACACTGGTGATGAATGAAAGAAGCATCCTCCCAAGTTGTTTCATCAAGGTCTCTCTCAGTCCATTGCATCAAATACTGAGTTTGGGCGATGTTGCTCTTCTTCACCAACCTTTTTTCTAACATAGCCATTGGATATACAAGGAGTTGATCATAATTAGTAGTAATTGGAAGCTCTTACACAGTAAAATGCTTATCTCCAATTTTCTTTTTAAGGAGTGACATATAAAACACTGGATGAATTCTAGAATTAGATGACAATTGCAGCTTATAAGCTACCTTTCCGATCCTCTCAATCACTAGATAGTGTCTATATTACTTAATTATCAATTTAGCATAATTGTTAACAGCCATTGAGGTTTGCTTGTAAGGCTGTAACTTTAGGTAGACTAATTCACCTATAATAAACTCCCTTTCAATTCTCTTCTTATCTACATATTGTTTCATCCTATATTGAGTGATTGATATATAATTTTAAGTCATAAGTGCACAGTTTAGTTCTAAGTAACACTAACGAGTAGGAGTCGATTCTATATGGACTATAAGTACTAATAATGTCTTCTTTTTATTATCTAACTGTTGAATAAGATGATGATTTAATTTAAAGCTTCAACACAATAATGAATCAAGACAAACAAAATATAAAAATTAATCCAATATAAAATAACTAGTACCTAGGTAATGAATCTCCCTAAGATATCTTAAGTATTAAACTTTTAACATGCAATTCAATCATTGTTCAGTGGATCATGGAAATTACTATGATATGTTAGTATCTTTCTCAAGACTATTAACAACTAAGTCTTAATTGATTAACTAAAATCTCTTTCTAGTTAAAACTCCTAAAATTGTATTACTTGATTTATGAATTTATTTACTAGGTTTGACCATAATCTAGAGGATTTATGTCGACTTATCTTTAGGTTTGCAATAAACTCCTTTCAATTTTGGTAGATCTATTCATACAAGAAAATTTATTAATCTTAATCATATGAAAATGAATAATTGAATCTCAATGATTTAATTGATCAAATTAAATTAAGTAAAGGATCAAATCATAACAACCATCCGAACTTATGGTTTGTCCTACTTAGGCACTAAACAAACATAGTTTCTAAACATATAATATGAAACAAACATAAAAATTTCAAAAGAATAATCAAAAAGAAAATAATCTATAAATATGTATATCTTCATTCTCTCTAATGACATCCCTTTGAATCCTTGATGAAAGGTTGCCCTCTATGGGATCTCTTAAAGTAACCTTCATGATTTCCTTATCCCAGGTTCAGAATTGTGTCTGTAATTTTAACTTTTCCTGTAACTTCTGACTCTAGTTACTTCCTCCTTATCTCCTCTATATAATTGCCCTTTATATTAGAAAATTAGAGTTTCTGGATCATATATCAATCGTACAGACGTGTGAGTGACTGTGTTTCTCAAAAAGACTTCAATATTGCAACTTTACACATTCTTAGTAGCTTACAGGGCATGGAGCATAGTTATGTGTGTTTTACTTACATGGGAATGTATCTTCACATGGTAAAAATAACATCTTTGAAGTTTTACAAAATTACAACCCCTTACACAATTCCTTTACGCAATCGTTTATATTACTCACATGAGCCTACACATCTTTATATAGGTGTGTATCTCTAAAACAACTCAAATTCTTCCATTTTATGAGACGATTTACCCTAAATTCTCTTCCTTTTTATTTATAAAGGTAATTGAGACATAAAAACACACTTAAAACAATCTCCAATAGCAAGCAAAACACACTTAATATATGCATAAGAATATTGTATATTAATCGTTTATCACTTAGCCTTCTACAGTTGCTCCTTCAGTTATTGCAACAACTTATCCCTCTCTTTAAAAAAAATCAATTGTCAACTTTAGTACTGCTGGCAGCTGTAGGAGTTCATACTTGTACAATGCTAGAAAGGGGAGCTTTTTTAGTGTAGTATGATAATTCGTATTATACCACCATTCAGTAAGAGCCATTCACTTATGCCATTGCTTAGGCCTTAAGAAGGTCATGCATCGCAAATAACACTCGATACATTATTTAACTCTTTCAATTTAGCCATCTCTCTAGAGGTGGTAGGAAGAACTTAGTTGAACTTGTTTCCCTAGTCAAGAAAATAACTCTTGTAATAATAAAACTATAAAAATCTTGTCCCAATCAAACATAATACTAGTTGACCCATATAGTATATAAATAGAGTCTAAAAAAATTTCATTACATCCTTAATTGTAAAAGGATGAGTCAGGTTGAAGAAGTATTCATATTTTATATACATGTCCATCACTACCATCACAATATCCTTTCCCTCCGACTTTACTAGGTTTTCAATAAAGTGTATAAAGATATGAGTCTAGGTACAGTTTGGAATAGGTAGAGTCTATAAGAGACAAGGATAGGGCAAATTCTCATGCTTATACCTTTGGCATACGTCACATTCCAATATTTCTTTGGTCACTATAAACTTCATTCTTAGCCACTCGAAAACTTGTGTCAATCTATGGTATGTTCTCCTTATTCCAAAATTACCATTAAATGTTGAAGAATTAATTTTCTGCATGATATCAATTATTAGGCTACCAAAGCTACTTATATGTAGTCTTCCCTTTCTTCTTAGCAATACTTCCTTACACATATATTTGTTGTGGTTTAAAGGATTGATGATGACTTTGATGATCTTTTACTGGATAGCTGAGTCTCCCTTATAATTGTCTGCCATTTCTAACATCCATTTAGGTAATATTTCTAAGATAGCTTGTCGTGCTCCCTCTATGTGTCCCTTTTTAGATAGTGCATCTGCTATATTATTTGAACTCCCCTTGTGGTACTAGATGGTGTAGTCCAAATTAAGTAATTTTTCAAAGCCCTTCTAACTATATATGTAACTTCGACTGTAATAAGTGTTTAAAGACTATGTTGGTTAGTTTTGATAATAAATTTCCTATCTTCAAGGTAGTGCCTCCACTAACTGATGGCCATCAAGAAAGTTATAAGTTTTTCTCATAAGTAGACAAATTTAACTATTTATCCTTCAAGGTTTGACTTAAGTAGGCAATTGGTCTTTTCTGTTGCATAAAGACAACCCATATTCCCACACCAGAGGAATCATTTTCTGAAACAAATGGTTAAGAGAAATATGGCAAAGTCAACACAGGAGCAGATATTATGGCTTACTTAAGATCAACAAAGGTTTGTTCTGCTATGGAGTCCTATATAAAATTATCCTTCTTTAACAAATTGGTTAGAGGTTGACTTATTGCTTTATAATTATTGATAAACTTTTTGATCGTAACTAGTGAGGCCTAATACACCCTTAAGTGAGGTCACAAAGCACATGTAAGGAACATCTTAGTCAAGAAAAGTAGGAACCAATTGGCGTATCACTAGTTGGCACGAGAGACAGAGGAGGGGGGCTTCTGTAGGGAAAGAGATGAGGACGCTGGGACGTCGAGGACGGTGGCATGACGAGGACGCACAGTGGGACAACGAGGATGGTGGGGCTTCGGTAGGCACAGAGAGGAGGGTGAGGATGACGACGACAGAAGAGAGAAAAAATAGCCAAATGTGATGGAGGAGGGGGAAGGGGGTTGCAGTAGTTTTAGGTTAAACGAAAACAACGTCGTTTGGTGTTAAACCAAACGACATCATTTTCATTTTATTAAAAATGTTGAAGTCGAAGCAAACGATGACATTTACATCTAAAATTTAATGACAAAAATGTATCCTATCGATAAACCTAAAACTTTTTTATTCCGTCAAGCATTCCCGCCTTCTTTATTGACTGGAATTTTCTACCGTCGCTATATTCCTTCAAAAAATTTTTCAAGATAATTTCCCTCTATATTTACCGACAGATATTTTTTTGTTGTAAAATAAAATTTTTCTCAACAATGTTACCAACGGAACATGATTTTTTGTCGGTAATTTGCTATGGTTTCATTTCTGACGGTAATTTTCCATCGTTAATTAATAATTTTCTTGTAGTGGAGTTCAATCATTAGATTCTGTATTTTCTTCACAAACCAGTGTAGTTGCACCTTTTAGTATGGTGATGGAAGTGGTGCATCAGACTAATATGTCTAATTTATTGCATTTTGATACTATTGAGTGGGTCTTTGACTAATAATTCTAAAACTACCATCACCTTTGGTTAAGGTCTCACAAGTTACTCTATTTTAAGATTGAAATGATGGCCTTTTATTTACTGAAACATGGAGTTCAAAAACATAGATGTTGTATTGTAAAACAGGTGTAGCATATTATAGAAAGGAGACTTAACAAAATCTTACAAACTAGTTGATGGGATCTTTGGGTTTAGACAACAGGGTATGTCTGTTATTTCCCAAATTGCTTAATAAGGAGTAACACTAAGATTCTTCTCACACTATCTGAAAGGAGATGGGCAACAGGGCTTGAACCTATCCCATCCCAACCAGCTCAAGTTCACTAAACTTCAAATTTTACTGGAGCCCGAGGCCAAACAAACTATAAAACAAAAATGATATCGTTTTAGTCTACATTAACATTTCCCTCCACCCTTCACCCTCCACCCTCTTCCTTCCCCAATTGCCCCATCCTACCTTCTACACACACACACTCTCTCTCTCTATGTGAGCGGACTTCACTTTACTACTACAACCACTTTGTACTCCCTCTAGCTACCTTTTCGCCTCTTTACCTTGCCGCCCCACTTACCCCCCCATTATCTTTCTTTTGCTTCTTCGCACCCGCCTACCCAATTAAAGTTCCTGATTCTTTTGATGTAGAACTAAATTTATGAAATATTGGAATCTATTGGATTATTGTTGTTTAGGGGGTGTTTTCGTGTACCCATATATGAACTATGAAAGTGATTGTGAGTTTTCAAAACTTACATGGTCATATACATACCCTTGTATATAACTATGTAGGTATGACTAAGTGACGCAAACAGTCACATACACGTTCATATATATGACAATGTAAGTTTGGAAAAATTTTGTAGTAACTTACACGATCACATACACTCCCATTTAAGTGGCCGTATAAGTCAACTAAAACATATACACTCTCGTGTGTCACTGATAATTGATAAATTTTAAATCTTTGATTATGATTTATGTTCTCCTATTCTCTCTCATATTTATGAAATATCAATTATGATTATGAATAATATATATTTATATGTTAATTGTTTCACATGGATGAGCAGATTTCTTCAGTAGAGAGGTGTAGTCAATCCCATACTAAGTGAAGATAGAAGTTTAGGACAATTGAAAAGTGAAGTTTGGAATCACTTAAATAATACTAGATCAATTGATGGAGTAGAAAAAGTTGAATGTAAGTATTGTTAGAAGATGTTGGCTAGAAGTTTAAAAGGAGAAATTTCTCGTTTAAAGAGATATATGGATTTATATAGTAGAAAAAAATCATATTAGGCAGTCAAACATTTTTGACCCTTAACCTTATGAGAGAGAAGAATGAAATGACTGCAACATCTTATGAACACAACAAATTAAGATTTTTTATTACTTAAATGTTAATTGGTGATGACATATACTATTTATAGTTGTTACCAAAAGATTTAGGATATTTTGCAACTCATTACAACCGATCTTCAAGGTTCCAACTCAGAATATGTTGAAAAAAGACATTATGAAGATATACGAGGATGAGAAGAAATATATTTTAAGAACATTGTCGAGTATTAAAGGATGAATTGCATTTACAACAAACATATAGACAATCGATAACTAAAAGAAGGGTTATATGATGGTGACGATACATTATATTGATAATGATTGGACTCTACGCAATAAATTTTTAAGGTAATTTATATTATTTAACATTTTTATCATTTATTTTGTCATTATGTTGTGATTGATGTTGGTCATATTTGTACACGATAGGCTCATTTATGTGTCAATACTACATATAAGTGAAAGGTTAGTAACCTTGTTAGGAGACTGTTCAATAGATTGTAATACCAACAACAAATTTTCTACCATAACAGTCAATAATTATAACACAAATGATGTTATTATTGAAAAGTTAAAGATTGAGATGTAGATTGGGAGCTTATTGGAGGTGGAGGGTTATTCCATATGCGTTGTTTTGTGTATATTTTGAATTTAATTGTGAAGAATGAGTTGGATATGATAAAGGAAGCGATAGCTTCGATTCGGAATAATTTAATATATTAGTGTGTAGTACCTAAAAGAGTTATAAAATTTAAAGAAATTGAACAACAACTATGCATTCCAAGTGTGAAGAAGTTGGTTTTAGATTGTCCAAAAAAATGGAACTCAACCTTTAAGATGTTAAAGTTGACAATCCAATATGTTCATGTGCATACCAGACTGAGAAAAAGAGATTCTCAGTATAGTTGCATACCTACAGAAGATCAATGGGAGTTAGATAAAGAAGTTTGTGCAAAGTTGAAATTATTTTATATTATAATTGAATTGCTCTCGGGAACAAAATATCCAAATTCTTACTCTTGCTTTAGCACTATATGTGAGATAAAGAAAGTTTTATTTGATTGGATGTTTGATTCTCATAAGGTTATTCGAATTATGGAAAAGTAGAAGATGGAGAAGTTGAATTCCTATTTATATATGGTTAGACATACTATTGTCATGATATCTATGTTAGACCCAAGGTACAACATGGATAAGGGCTAATTTATATATAATGTTTTGTATAGTAATCGGGCTCAAGACCATCTAGATGTCATTAAACAATTATGCTACAATTTGTTTAATGATTATCAACTCATAATGGATAAAATTCAGGATCAGGATCACAGAAGTTCAAGTTATTGAGCTTCGGGTTCAGTCTCAAGTTCAGACTCATCTTTTAAAAGCAGTTTGTTACTATCCCTTACAAAATTTAAGAAAGAAAAAAGGGCTAAGACTTTGTACAATATGATAAACTAGATAAATATTTAGCAGAAGATTGTGTGGTTGAAGTTGAAGGAGTGCAATTTGATATATTATTATGGTGGAAGAGTTGTGGAAATAATTTTCTGATCATACAGGTAATTGCACAAGATCTATTAACAATTCCATCATATAATATTATTTTGGAGTCTACTTTTAACGTTGGTGGTTGGATTATTAGTCCTCATCGTGCTTAACTTCATCCTCGTACTGTGGAAGCCTTTATGTGTGCTCGAAGTTAGTTAGATGGTGAAGATATTCAGGATAAACTCTTTTCTTTTTGATATATCAAATTCGATTATTTTTATATTATATTACCTTATATTATTTTTAATTTATATATTAATATTGTAACAGCCCAGACCACCCGCTTGCAGATATTGTCCGCTTTGAGCCTCGGCCTCTCGGGCCTCGCGCTCTCAC
>JANZXP010000195.1:3843782-3856740 GCA_027576715.1 Erythroxylum flavicans | reverse complement strand
TAAAGTGCATTAGGTATTAAAGAATGATTGAAAGATGTTATTAAATGATTATGAGATGTGAATAAAGGAAATATACTCGGGATTGTCAATATGAGCATGTATTATACATTATACATTACACATATATATATGTGTATAATTGAATGTTTATGTGATTGTGCAATTAATAATTTGTTCAACATATATATTGCATAATGTTGATATACATGATAGAACGTCAGCATCCAGTCATTTCTTGATCATGGAAGCTAATGCTAATCTGAAGCGTATTACGAGTCGACTTAGATGGTTTCACTTTCATTATTTGTTATGTTTTAAAATTCTGTATTAAATTATGTAACATGAATATGTTGATTCTGGACAATAAATGTCTAAGGCATTTGATGCATGTAAAAATCATTGGAAGTGTTCCTTGAATGTGAATCTGACTGAATAAGCGATTCTCAACTTAAATGTTGAATGTCGGACTAAGGTCCGATGATAAATGTGAATGAGAATATGAACGTGAATGTAAAAGTGTAAAATTGAGCACAATTGATTAACTAAATACATATGATGCATTTCATTACATGAATGCATGATAGCATAAAGGTTGTTGTGATCAGAGTAGCCACTAAAAAAGAGCTTAAAGCTCAATAAGTGAAAAAGAGCTTAAAGCTCACAATGTGGTAAGAGCCTTTGGCTCACTATGTAAAATGAGCCATGTATCCCCAACGGATATGGGACAGTTATTAATGAGCTCGATATCCACAACGAATACAAGACAATTACAGGTACTCTGTCACAACAATAACAATTGGAATTGAGTCTCATGAGCATTGCATATATATAATTGATATGTATGATTTAAATGATTGAAATAAATAGTTTGCATAATTTCTGAGTGTGAAATATGAATTAAGAAAATATGAAGTATATGTGATTCAATATGTTGATTAGTGAAATGGTGTAAATTATGTGATTACATGAATTGATGTGTTATGTGAATTGAGTGAGCCATCAAGGATGGTCCACTCACTGAGTTCTCAAAACTCACCCTAAAATTTACAACATATTTTTCAGTCTCAGAGGAGACACCTAATTAGACCAATTGAAGTCTAACCACTGCATTTGAGTAAGAGATAGAGGTCAGGATCAGTTGGCATCTACATATATTTTCTGTAAATTTAGCATTAAATATTGTATTCCGCAAGCTTCATTTATTGTAAAAAATGAATTATGTTTGTAATAACAGTTATGTACAAATACATTTTGTATTTGTAATAAGCCCAAAAGATTATTAAAATTCTGACACTATTGAAATTCCGACAATGTGTTTAATGTTTGATCAAATGTGAGTTTGTAATGACAATTGTAATTGGTGATGTTTTAAATAAAATGGGCCAAAACATGAGTTTTTCTAAAAATGCGTGTGTTGCATGAAAATTTTTTAATGGTTATGATTAACAGACTATCCTAGTACACCACCCTTGGAGAGCGTATTCTCGAATATCGTCGGCATATTCGAAAATATCCACTATAGGAGTGGGGTGTTACAATTTTGGTATCAAAGCCCAGGCTTAGTGTCTTACATTGGCATTTTTTGAAATATATGTCAATTTACATGCATTTTACACATGTCATAGCAGGCAGTAGCAACTGATCCCCAGTCTGAGTTGCATTTACATAAGTCACATGCATGAGCATTCATTAAGAGTTTAAGCTGTTAGAAGCAATGAGAAGGATGGTAATTTGTCAGAATATGAGAAAATGAAAAAATGCGGATATCTAGAAATAAGAAATAGTATCTGGTTCTATATAATAGATAAAGATTCACTACATTTTTATGTGTGGTTGTATCATTAAACATGATATCAATATTGTACTGAGATGGTATATCCTTGAATGTGATATAGATGTGAATATATTATCGTAGATTGATTGAGGAAAATAGAGATACAAGTGGAAATGATGAGATTTAAAGTGTATAAGCAAAGTTGAATGACAACAAAATTATCTATTATTTCGAGTAGCTAAACGTGGACTTGTAATAGTCATTTGATTAATGTAATAAAAGTTATGATTTGACGTAAGAATATGTCATTGGATTTGAGATCAAAACTTTATGATGGTTATACCCTTATAATCTTGAATTGATTAAAAGTGTACGTATGTAAGATGAAATAAATGATAATTGGAAGATGAGATAAATGATAGCAATATGTATAGAAGTTCTCACAGTTAAGCTGACCAATTATTGCTAGTATATATATGATAATGTGGTTACATTGTTGAATAATGTTATTGAGCACATATGTAACATTTACTTAAAGATGATATAGGAGGTGACCTATGATCTATTAAATGCTCTTAAGTCTTAGTCCCGATAGTCAAACTTATGAGATGAATCAGAGTGGCGCATGAAAGCATTTATAGTGATTAATTTAGGATAGGTTGAAAGTATAAATGATGTTACTATGTGTGATGGATTTGAGAAAAAAGAAGAAGGGCAGTATCATGGCATAATCCCCGCGATCATGGCTGAGACTAGGATCGTGGCCGAGTCCCCACGATTGTGGTCAAATCCACGAGCTTCTGTCATGATCGTAGGAAGGTTCACCACGATTGTGGACAAGCGCAAAAGGAGAAGTGTTGTCTAAAATCAATTGAGATTAAAGTATCCTTAGCATAAGTTATTAATTGGTGAATTGTCAAAATTACATCTCTAGATAAGATGTGGTGATCTTGATGATAAGTACCAAAGTATAAGAGTAAATGGTTGTGTTTATTACTTCACTAAACTTTATTATAAAGAGTATTATAACCATGTAAAGTGTGATAGAAATTGATCTTATTGAGATGTTATGAATAGTTGAAATCGATCTTATTAAGGCATTAAGAATGACTGGAAAGCAATGATGAATATAGTTGATTAATAAAGATTACGTGAATAGTATAGATGATATTAGCAAGAAATCTTCTTTCAAAGAAGAATTCTACCGAATTAGGTTAAGTAGATCAAATGGTTTACTTCTAAGAATGAATGAATATCGAATGAATTAAAAGTGAATACTAGAGCCGTATAGATATGATACTCATTTACGAGGAAAAAATGAATATAGTATAGAGAGTGCATATGTTTTATCTATTGTAAAGTATCCAACTATGTTATTGGATTCTTGAATTGGAGATGATATGATTGCAATTGCTAAAGGAATTCAGATCCACAATATCCTCTATACTCATATATCCAGAAAATACAAATTAGATTTTTACGGTTATGTTTAGAAAATTGATAATTGCAAATAAATTGAAATGTGTGGAAAAACTAGTATGAATGAACAGACATTATAATAAGTTAATGAGAAATTAGAGGAAATAAAATGAATGGAGAAAGTCATTAAAGAAAAAAAATCAATCAAGAGACTAAGAAAAACACGAGATAATGTTACCCCATCTGAGGAATTAAAAACACCAATGTAATTATATCATCTGGAATTAGAGATTTTGTAGTATATAATAATGTTTCACACCAGAGATTAGGATGTAATCCAATGCAGCATAATAAGGTGATTTTGTATGCCTCGAGACAATTAAAGTCTCATAAGTTGATTATTTGATATATGATTTAGAAATTTCTGCAATAGCAATTGCTTCGAGAACTTGGAGACATTACATGTACAATGAAAAATTTTGGATATATATATATAGTTTAAGGTAATTATTCAAAGAATTGAATGCGAGACTGAGACAATGGATAGAGTTACTTGAAGATCTTGATGTACAAATGAGTATTACCTAGTAAAGATAGTGTTGTAACCTGGCGTATTAAGCAAGAAACTAATAGCATTGTAGTACAAATTCAGATATTGAGGTTACCAAATCTAGTGCAATGAAGTGCCCAGAATGATTGAGTTGAAATTGGGGCAAAATGAAGTGTTATTAGCTACATAAAATTTAAAACTAGTTTTACATGAAAGGATTAGAAAAGCCCTAAGTGAGGATTCAATATTTGTGAATCTTATTGAGGAATTAGAAATGAATTTGAATTTTGAGTTGAATTGGAAAATTGATATTTTTTGGTTATAGTAAAAAGTATGTGTACCTGACAAAGATGATTGACCAAAGAGATTATTAGAGAAATCACAAATACCAACTTATGTTATACATCTTAATAGGAATACGTTGAAGCAGAATTTAGCAGCTGAGGTTATAGAAGCAAGTGACTGAATGTTTGATTGGCCGTCAGTCTTAAATGTTGGAGATATGTTTAGAACTTATATTTTTGGAGTTCCTAGAAACATGAGATTAATATACAGTTCTAATTGAATTTGATTATGAAAATTATTATCAGAGTGGTGTCGATAGGACACCATATAAGGCGTTATATGACCAAATGAGTTATCCGCCCTTATATTGAGATTGAGAGGGCCTAAAAATGGTTGAAGGCCAGAATTGATTCAAGATGTTATTGATAAGTGAAATTGAACTGTATTAGAAATTAAGTGATTCAAGAAAGATAAACGAGTTAGGTGGATCAACACTGAAGATATGAAATATAAAGAGATAGATAAAGTGTTTCTAAAAGTACCACCTTGGCAAAGTGTTCTAAAGTTTGTTAAAAAGGGTAGCTAAGTCCAAATTGTATTGGTCCTTATAAAGTTATTGAGAGAATAGGACCATTGAATTAAGTTAGTCTCACCAACAAAGATATATCAGATCCACACTGTGTTACATGAGTATGCTAAGAAATATTGATATGATCTGACATAGATGTATTATCAGCACAGGAAGTGAAACTTGCGAGTAATATGAGATATATTAAGGAATCAGTTTAGATAAAAGGATATCATAATAAGCAACTAAAAAATCAAGTGATTCTATCGGTTGTAGTTAATTGGAATAAATTATTCGAGTGATGAAGTTAAAAGGGAAACAGAGGAGCATATGAGGAAACAATACCCCTGCCTTTCTGAACAATCAGGTAAGAATTTCAATGATGAAATTTATTAAGAGGAAGAATTGTAATATCCCATTCCCATATTAAGGGTTAAAGCCTGCGAATACCATACATGAGAAATAGCAATGAGAGAGTAGAGAAATGCACTTCATGCTCATGCATAATATAGCATACATACACGTGAATTTAATTATTACACACATTACAATGATTTATTCATTACACTCATTTGACATTTTTCAGGTATAAATGATTGTTTTAATGTGATTATGATATGGATAGTGAATAATTTGCCTTAAAATTAGATCTGATGAATTAAAGTATTGATTAAGAATTTTTGGTAAAAGTTTAGGAAAATTTTGAATTTCTGGATTTTTTGGACTAGAAAAAATGTTAAGTGACAGGACAATTGATAAATGGTAGTAGAATTAAATGTCAATTGGTAGTAGAAATTATTGATAAGAGACATTAAGATTTAATAACAAATGTCATTGAAAATTGGGAGAAAATTGGACTAGAATTGTGAGACAAATGGACTAGCTATTTAAAAGACCAAGGGGAGACTATAAGGAAGTGAATTGTGGCAAGTGACAAGTGATAAGTGTCACTTGCCAAACCACGTGCCCTAACTGATGACATCTACATATGTTAAAGACCCTCCTTATCTTTCAATCTAACTTTTGCTAAGTGCTTTCATCTTCTTCATTTCTTCTTCTTCTCCATTTACGATTCTTGCTCTCCACATTCACAACCTTGATTTTTTGTTGACAATAAAACCACCCACTTCAAGATCCTTGTTGTCCTCTTCATATTGCTACAAAATGACACAAATCACTCCTTGAATGATGATAATCATATGATGCTTAGAGGCTAGGGTTATTTAGTGACTTGAAGAAGCTTTGGAGCTAAACATGTAAGTTAAACTTTGTTCTTTATGGCTTGCTTAATCGAAGCATATATGATGATAGTTTAGTGGTAAATGATCATGATAGAGGAGTTGAAAATATATGAGTAACATGGGTGAACAACGGACATATCCATGCCTTATTTTTGTGTATGTTGTGAGTGATAATTCGTAAATTGTTAGAGAGATGATTTTTTAGCTAAATTGATCATTTTAAATGTCATAGAAAGAATGTAGAAATTCATGTTCTATTTTGAGGTGTTGTCACGTGGATTATAGGTAGCTTTTATAAAGATGAACTAGATTGAGTTTAAAACCAAAGAAAAGGCTAGTGTATTATCTTGAAATTAGAATAAGTAGGATGATAGTTTTGAGACAAAGTAAAGTTTAAAATGAAGTTAAATGTGTGCTGGAATATGTTAGATGGAATGCTTTCACTAAACATGCATCTATATTTTGGCCATATCTTGATCTATAGATATCTACAAGGGATGATTTTTAATGTATATTAAATTAGGGACATATGGTTACAATTTTCATGAAGAATTGAATTTGAATTTTGTCCTTAAGGGTCTTGAAATTTAGATTGAATTTGAGAACTATGTGCTATCGTGGCATGAGAATAGTTTGTAGTATTTTGGATATAACCTACAGAATACGAAATGAAACTGCATGAATTTGATGTCATTAGAAACTTAAGACATATAGAAACATTTGTTTAGGAGAAGGTGTTGCCTAAATACCTCATTTTCTAGATCATAAAGGTTATAAAAGACTGACCTGAAAATGTGTCCTGAGAAAAACTGAAAAATTGCAGGAAAAATGGGAGATTAGTTTTTGTCACGATTGTGGCAAGGACCACCACAATCATGGGCAGTGCTTTTTCATAATAATGTTTTAATTGTGCAATGGTCGAATCAATTAAGGATAAGGTATATAATTATGATGATTTTGGACTTAATTTGGGCTTAAAATGAACATAATTTGATGTTGGAAAAGTTAGTTAAATGTTTGATATTTTTTTATTGATATTAATGTTATACATTAAGGAAAAGGATGATTGATGCCAATGCATCTAAATGTGAAATGTTTAGAGTGTTAAATGAGGACATAACATAGTGAACGAATTGTTGATCTATTATGAATGAGATATATTATAGAAAGAGATAGGATTTCATAAAGGAGGAAATTAAGTTGAAAATGATGAATCAAATGAGTTGAATTTTATGGAGTTAATGTAATCAATATGGTAGTTGAATTAATACAAAATGAGGTCATATTGGAAGAAGTGAATTTTGGAAAATTTGGTATGAAATAAAAGATGTGAGTATATATGTTAAATTCGAGAGAATGGAGGAAGAAAATGCAGGACACAAATGTGGCCCTCACCCCACGATCGTGGCCTAACAACAATAGGGTTCTATCATGATCGTGCCTCTCACACCACGATCGTGGCCAAGCCAAAAAATATTTTTGTCACGATCGTAGCAAGGTTACCATAATCGTGGCCAAACCTATGGAGAAACGAATTATCTTTTGAGTGAAGTTTGAACCAACCAATGCTATGGTGCTTCCATATAAGGTAATTAGGCTTGAATGAGATCTTAAGTGAACCTAGCAGGTGATGAATGAGGTGAGTAAAGTGAGTAAAGTGCATTAGGTATTAAAGAATGATTGAAAGACTTTATTAAATGATTATGAGATATAAATAAAGAAAATATACCCGAGATTGTCAATATGAGCATGCATTATATATTACACATATACATATGTGTATAATAAAATGTTTATGTGATTGTACAATTAACAATGTGTGTGTAAAATGTGTGTTGCATAATGTTGATATACAGGATATAATGTCAGCATGCATTCATTTCTAGATCATGGAAGCTAATGCTAATCTAAAGGGTACTATGAGTCGACTTAGATGGTCTCACTTTCATTGTTTTTTCTGTTTTAAAATTTTGTATTGAATTATATGATATGAATGTGTTAATTTCAGACAATAAAAGTCCGAAGGCATTTTATGTATGAAAAAATCATTGGAAGTGCTCCTTAAATGTGAATTTGACTGAATAAGTGATTCTCAACTTAAATGTTAAATGTCAGACTAAGGTCCAATAATAAATTTGAATGAGAATGTGAACGTGAATGTGAAAGTGTAAAATTGAGCATAATTGATTGACTAAATACATATGATGCATTTCATTACATGAATGTATGAGAACATAAAGTCTTTTGTGACCAGAGTAGCCACCAAAAAAGAGCTTAAAGCTTAGAATGTGGTAAGAGCCTCTGGCTCACTATGTAAACTGAGCCCTGTATCTCCAATGGATAAGGGACAGTTATTAATGAGTCTGATATTCATAATGAATATGGGAAAGTTATAGGCATTCGGTTACAATAAAAACAATTGGAAGTGCGTCTCATGAGCATTGCATATATATAATTGATACGGATGATTTAAATGCTTGAAATAAATAGTTTATATGATTTCTGAGTGTAAAATGTGAATTAAGCGAATATAAAGTGCATGTGATTCAACATGTTGATTAGTGAAATGATGTGAATTACTTGATTACATGAATTGATGTGTTATGTGAATTGAGTGAGCCATCGAGGATGGTCCACTCACTGAGTTCGCAAAACTCATCTCAAAATTTACAACATATTTTTCAGGCTCAGAGGAGACACCCAGTTAAACCAACTGGAGTCTAACCACTGCATTTGAGTAAGAGATAGAGGTCGGGACCAGTTGGCGTCTGCATATATTTTCTGTAAATTTAGTATTAAATATTGTATTATGTAAGCTTCATTTACTTTAGAAAATGAATTATGCTTGTAATAACATTTATGAACAAATACATTTTGTATTTGTAATGGGCCCAAAAGATTATTGAAATTTTGACAATGTGTTTAATGTTTGATCAAATGTGAGTTTGTAACGACAATTGTAATTGGTGATGTTTTAAATAAAACAACCTGAAATGATTATGAGTTTTTCTAAAACTGCGTGTGCTACGTGAACAATTTTTAATGGTTATGATTGACTGACTATCCTAGTACACCACCCTTGTAGAGTGCATTCTTGAACACCGTCGGTGTGTTCGGGAATATGCCTTATAGGAGTCAGGTGCTACAGAAAAAATGTTTTAATCAAGTTATACTTGATTGTAAAGTTTGAAAAAGCTTTAAAATTAAATATATAATAACATTAATAATCCAGTGAAGGTCCTGCTAATAAGCGAGGTCTAGGGAGGTCTAGTAGTATGCAGTCTTACCCCTAACTGGTAGAGAGGATTTTTTAATTATGATTAAACATAACATATTTAATAAATAAGGATTAATATGAAATATTGGATCTTATTTGGGCATAATTGATATTTAATTAGAATTATTTGAAATTATAATTAAAGTTTAATTGAAATTAGAATTTAATTCGATTAAATTATTATAATGTCCAAAATATATTATAAATAGGCTTATGCTCTAAGGGAGTTAACACTCCTTGCCTAGCTCTCTCTATAATAGTTATATAGTTCTCTCAACTTGCTTTATGAACACTTTTAGAAGTTGGACATTTATGCGACTAAGGTGGTTGAGTTAATCGATTTCAGAAAAGGTTTGAGAGATACGACAAGAAAAGGATCAAGCTTCAAAATAAGATATGAATTACGACTTATGCCTTATTGTGATTTATATATCAATCATTTTATAAAATTTTAAATGATCTTAGTGTTGAGAAATTAAATACGAAAATTTTTTGTAACTATTTTGCGATGCATGGGATCAGATTCTGGCCTGATTTCTCAACACTCATATACATTAGAAATCAACTCCATTAGCATCTTTGTATATTACATTCATTCATGATTTTTATTCTATTAAAGAAGTAATTTACACTATGTCTGTTCCTGTAAGATAAATTTAACAAATTTTGAAGTGGCGCTTCAAAATTTTATTACATTTTTAGTGTAATTATGAAATAAAAGTATAGAACTTAGGAGTTAAGTTTTTATTGTTGGTGTCTATGATTTGTATATTAGTTTTTAGTTGAAAGCAATACCTTTACTCAATCAACATAATTGATAATAACTTAAGAGTAAAGGCATTGGAGGGCATAAATGAGGCCTTTTCTTTGGCTTTAGGAAAAAAGAAAAAAATTGAATGAAATATAGTATTTACAATGATATTAACGTTCACAATAAGATGTATCAAGATTGCACTGTAAAAGTCCAAAGTTCTTTTTAGACTTTGATTGAATTTAAGTGTTTTGTTAAGATATATGTTATGATATCTTATTATTTGATTTTGGGCATTGTTTGAAATTGGACTTATGTAGGACTATTTCAAGATAAAGTTGATTAGGTTTAAAATTATAATCAAGATAGAATTTAGTCTATAGCCTATTTTGGAGATAATGACTACCTAAGGTAGCAATATTTTTGGAGATTTGGTTTAAGCATTGCAGATGGATTGTCGCTGTGATTTATGTGATATGTGGGCTAAAGGGTTGACGTTTTTGGATGAATAAACTATGGGTAGTGTATGACTTGGATGCTGGGATTTTAGGGCTATCTTTAATGATACTTTACAGTTGATTTCATGATATAATTATCTAGCTTGGCACCTGCATTTTTTTGACTTTGAATGACTATCGTTAGGCTATTCTATTGTGCAGTGTGTGTAACTTTAGTAGTTGCATATTCTTCAATTTTTTAACAACAAATGAGGTTTGTCTTGGTAATTAAGTGTGTGCAATTTGACAACTGATTTTTCTGGTGTTTTGTGTGATTTTTATTGCACCATTCATTGTCAATGGAGTGTTGAGTTTGTGGGTGTCATTTATGATTTTGGCACACGAAAACTCCAGAAGTTTTCGAGATCTTAATAGCTGATGTTCTTGGTCGTTTGCATGATTTTTGTTAGGCTGATTGGGTATTGATTGTATGTGTTGTTGTGGCTATCATTAGTGTTATTGATGTGCGTGTTTTTATGGAAAAACTGTAAAAGTTTTTTGTATGGTTAAAGCTCTATCATTCGTATCGTTTCGATGATGAAACAATTTTTTTGATGGTGATTTTTCTGTTGTTGTGCGTGGGATTTTCTCGTGACTAAACTGAAGCTTCACAACAAATTTTTCAGTGGACAACTTCCTATTCTTTCATTGACGAAGCCACATTGTTAGGGAAGTTATTTTCTTTCTCAAGTGTCTTTGTTTATGTCCTTTATTATTTCAATCACTTGAGATGTTTTATTATCATCTTTATTATCGAACATTGTTAAGAAAATCCTCTGTTGAGATTAGCACGAGGTGGTCGTGTTATTGGGCATGATTTACTTTCAAGAGAAGTGAGTATAAGGGATAGTGTCAAGGGTTGGGTGAGTCAGCTCTGTAATGCCTTGAGTAAACTATTGTTATATCACAGATGAAAGTAATTAAGTTGGGTGAGGGCCCTACAGATATAGGCAAGGTGTGACGAACTGCATTACCAAATTGGTTGTTGATTTGTTTATTTTGTATTTAATTTTTCTATTTTGTTTATGCTAGAAACAACTGTGGCTGAACCAAAATTTTTATGAAACTAAATACTTCGGGAATTTTTGTGAAACTACATCCTTCTGGAATTTTTCATATTTAAACTTGAATATGAATTTGAATAAATTTTATTTGATTCATTAATTTTTTATTAGTTTATATTAAATTTAATTATTTTTAAGTTTGAATTTGAGCTCTTGATTGTTAATTTATCATCTCATGTGTTATTAATCGATACAAATGCTTTGATGAATCATAGGGTAACTTTTTACCTTTTTATATTAGCTAATAGTAAATAAGAATCTACCTTGGAATTTGGAGGAGTTAAATAAATATTAAGATTGAATATGTTATACCATGATTTAACCTTTTTTGAAGTTAGATATTAACCTTTAAAATGTTATCATTTGTGCCTTATAATATAAAAGGTTGTCATAATTTATCTTATCATTATTAAATTCATAAAAATATTTTCAAATGTGATCATAGAAGTTTAAATACTAATTTGAATATTTAATATGAGATTATCAATTTGATATTTAATTTTTGCCATTTTTAAATTGGACGTAACACCTAAAATTTAATATAGTGTTGTTCTTTAAACTAAAATAGAACACTAAATATGTATGATTTCTTAATCTTATGTTTGATGTCTTATTTTAGTTACATAATGACACCTATGAATCTTAAATTATTTACAATCTTGTTAATGTTCATATCAAAATTCAAGACTTATATGACAATATTTTATATCAATTTTGTTAATATTTTTTTATGTTTAAGTGATAATAGAATGAATTATAGCAACATTTGAAGTATGAGGTACAATAATTTAAACTTTAGAACTAAGAAAACCTAATATATTTAACCCTAAGTATTACCCAATCTTGATGATATTAAAAACTATACCTAACTAAATAACAATTAAAATAATACTTGCATTTGAATATTGAAAATTTTAGTCTCCACGTGAATTTCATATAGAGTTTACAATAACAACAACAACAACAACTCAGTAGAAATCTCGCTAAATACGGGGCTTAGAGAGATCTAGTATATATAGCCTTATTTCTAACTAGTAGAAAGTCTATTTCCAAATGACCCATAAGAAATAGGAATAAAAATAAAATAAAAAATAAAGTGCTAAAATAATAATAAAAATAATAATAAAAATAATAAATAAATAAATAAATAAGTAAGTAAGTAGGAGAATTATTAGTACTTGTCTAAATAATAAGGCTAAATCTAGAGGAAATTGCTAACAGACCTATGAAAATGATAAGGATCTCTTTAAGAGGGATCCTTTATCCGTTTCTTAGCATACCAAAGTTTTTATTGTTGGTCATATCCTCGGTAAGTTCCAGCAGAGCTGTATTATTCTTGATAAATACGGGGCTTAGAGAGATCTAGTATATATAGCCTTATTCCTAACTAGTAGAAAGTCTATTTCCAAATGACCCATAAGAAATAGGAATAAAAATAAAATAAAAAATAAAGTGCTATAATAATAATAATAATAATAATAATAATAATAATAATAATAATAATAATAATAATAATAATAATAATAATAATA
>JANZXP010000195.1:3818600-3833800 GCA_027576715.1 Erythroxylum flavicans | reverse complement strand
GGTTATCGATTTCTGCATTTTATGTTTCTAGTTTTCAAAACTAAAAAGAAGATTCATACTGAAATATGAGTGATTGACTGCTCTAGCATGCCACCCTTGCGGGGCACGAGCTCGCGCATCACCCATTGATGTCGGGTTCAGGTCTTGCAGGAGTGGGATGCTACATGGGGAGTTGTTGAATTCTCCGCAAATATGCAGTGAATTACCTGAAGGACCATTCTGCATTGTTTATATGCGTAGCACCGTGTAAAAGGAGAAAAAAAATCCCCTGCATGACTATCCTGAGGTGGATTTATGAGGAAGTACCCAGTAGATACAAGGACAGGCTTCAAGAAAGTGTACTTCATACACCCAGGTCTTCGCTCAAGACTTGCCTTTGCTACCCTTGGTTGGTTCTTTTTGAGTAAAGGATGAATAGCTTCTAAGTTCAAGTCTAATGGAGACAAAATTGAGAAACCTAGTTCTGATAGCAGCAACTTGACAATTTCTTGACTTCTAAGAACTTCTGGAATATATTTTTTTGGGGAGGGGGAGAGGAGTATTGGACTAGGGAGAAATTTTCAGCAACATCAGTGATCCATCGGAAGATTTGTGCTGGAATGTTTTGATGTGCTTTGATTTGTTCAAGTTCTGAAGTTATTATAGTGCATAACTTTATGTGCTGCATGAAGTTATATATGATTGTTATTTCATAGACTATGCATATTAACATCAATGAATATTATGCTTTGCGAGCTGCTAATACTTAATCAATCTGAATTATCATTTATTTTGCAGATTCTTAATTGGGGAACCTTTTTGTACATGTTTAACAAGTGGAGTGAAATATTCCTTCTATCTGGGTAATTGTCATTCTTCCTATGAAGTCTGGAAGCGAATTTCTCAAAGACCCATAGAAGGCAATGACTTCTTAAATTGATATGTGCCAAGGTCTAGTTGATCATATTTTGCCTGGACTTGTTCTCAACCTTTTTTTTTTTTGGGATTTGTAGCTTGTAATGGATATTCAAGTATGTAAACCACATCTAGTATCTCTGGATAAATTTCAAGTATGTAAGAGAGGAGAGATTGAGATTCTAAGTTCATTCAGAAGCCATGATGATGTTTTTGAGCTTAGACCTTTGATAGAAAGATCATGTTATACCACAAAATAAATTCTTTTATGTCCTTTACTTCTTTACTTCTTTACACTTTAATAATAATAATAATAATAATATTAAAGAAGAAGAAAATTAGTAATAATAAGGAATTTAATAATAGTAATAATATAAATAAATATAATTAATTAAAATAATAAAATGAATAATAATTAGAATAATAGTAAGTAGAATAATAATAATAATAATAATAATAATAATAATAATAATAATTAATAAGAATAAAATTAATAAATTAATAAGAATGATAAATTATTAATAATAATAAAATTAATAACAATAAGAAGAAAATTAATAATAATAAGCAATTTAATAATTAATGATAATTAATATAATTAATAAAATTAATATTAATAAGAATAATAGTAAGTAGAAAATTAATAATAATTATTATTATTAATAATAAGAATAATACAATTAATAAGAAGAAGAACAAAATTAATAATAATAAATAAAATTAATAACAATAAAAATTTAATAATAATAATAATAATAATAATAATTTTAACAGTAAGTAGAAAATTAATAATAATAAGAAAAATAAAATTAATAATAAGAAGAAAAAAAATTAATAATAATAAGGAATTTAATAATAATAAAAATAAATATAATTAATAATAATAAGGAATTTAATAATAATAATAGTAATAGTAATAATAATAATAATAATAATAATAATAAAAATAATAAAATAATAATAATAAAATTAATAATAATAAGAATAATAATAAGCAGAAAATTAATAATAATAATAATAAGAATAATAATTTAATAAGAATAATAAATTTAATAATAATAAAAAGAAAATTAATAATAATAAGGAATTTAATAAAAATAAAAATAAAAAACAATTCATAAAAATAATAAAATTAATAATAATAAGAAAAAACTAAAAAATAATAATAATTAATGAATAATAATAATAATAAAGGATATGGGTATTTTGGTCTTTTTGTTTGTAATTCCTTTGTCATTCTAAATTTATGTTTTCAGACTATATAGAAATTCTTTATCTATTTCATTTTTTTTGAACCAAATAAAGTAATACTTATTCTATTCTATTCTTTTTTTTTAAATAACTAATTTATTTCTTATTTATTTCATTTTTTGAAATAAACAAGGTGGTAAATTTCTACCTATTATTTCTTATTCAAGATGGAGAATTCCTTCCTCCAAGGTATTGTACTTTTGTGCACTCGTGTGTGCGAATGGTAAGATTGGGCCAGTTCCACAAATGATTAATAGTTGTATACGGTCTGTTCAGGAGGCAGAAATTGGTTTGGGAAAGGGTTCTGTCATCTGTGATGTTGATTGAAAACCGATACATTGAATATATAAAAAGGTTACGGAAACAGGCTCTTCATTTAATAGATTTCTCAGTCTGCGTTACCAATGGCAGCAATACGACACGTACAGGATTGTATCAACTTGAATAAGTTTCTATCACAAGCAGAGTTTCATACAAACATCGTTCCAGAAGTCATTATAAAATCAGTCACTACCGAACAGTAACAGCAACCTTTTTGGAAATCAGTACGAGATTTGATCAAATAAGTATGAAACATTTTCGTATTTAATTTTTCAAACCTAACATCACTAAAATTTTATAAAATAATTAACATATAAATTATAATAAAATATAAGTTTTAATTTATACCTTATTTTAAAGCTTAATAATATTCTTGTCGTATCTTTCGAACTGTTTTCGAAAGTATCTCATTTTAATCATTGTAGTCGTAAAAGTGTTCAATTTCTAATAGTATCTACAAACTAGGTTGAGAGAACTCTACAACTGTTACAGAGAGGGTTAAGCAAGGAGTGCAAACTCACTTAGAGCTTAAGCTTATTTATAATAAATTCTTAATATTTTAGTAATTTAACTGAAATTAAATTTTAATTCCAATTTAACTTTAATTATAATTATAAATAATTTTAATTAAATACCAATTATGCCTAAATAAGATTCAATATCTCGTATTGTTTCTTATTTATTAAATATCTCATATTTAATTATAAATTTGCTCAAACTTTATAATCAAGTTCAACTTGATTAAAATATCTTTGTTCTCTTCAACTCATTCTATATGTGTGATCTGTTAGGTTTTCAAATATGCTAACAATATAAACAAATTATAAAACTAAATCTTATTTAGGATTAGATAAATTAAACTCCTTTAATTTATCTTTAATTCTCTAATTGAATAATTTATATCTATAGATTAAGATTGATGTCTAGTAACATATCGTGACCACTCAAATATTTAGAAATATCAAAGTGGTTTAGACTAACTTTTCTGTACATGATTTTTTTGTATAATTTAATCATTTTATCATACAATGTTTCAGTTAGACATATAACTTGAAATAAATGTTTACTTTATTTTGAATCCAATTATATTAGTTATCCACTATTAACTATTGATTCAATTAATGACATTTACAAATTATTTTACAAAGTGTCATCCCACCTTGGCTAAGAATTTTGGAATCAAAACTAATTAAGAACAACATAACATTTTTCTAATTACTTTAAGGAGATAAATTCTATCTTGATTAGTCAACTACTTTCATATATTTCAAGCTCCAATGACTATCAACTAAACTACCTATGATTAGAATATATCATAAGTATTATCAAAATATAGTAATCTTTATACAAGATAACTTTAGAGACCTCAAGTCAAATAATTACTTATACAATCATAATAATAAAAATTTTCATAGACATACAAGTAATGTTTAAAATAGATTTCTTATATAAGATTAGTTCAATGAACTTTTTATCTAATAAACACTCATATGTTTGATTAAGTATCTCCATACTTTAGTCTATCAGATCAATTACTTCCTTCAAAAGGAAAAACATAACAAACACTCACAATGTTTGTTTAAGCATCTTTATACTTTAGCCTATGAGATCGATTACTTCTTTTAAAAGAAAAAACATAACATGTGTTAGTCCTTTGAGCACATGTGCTATTCTTTTTATAGCATGATCATTTATACAATCATCACTATGAGAATTTTCATAAAGATATAAGTAATGTTTCAAATGGATTTTTCATATGGGATTAGTTCAGTGAACTTGTTCTCTAACAAGCACTCACACGTTTGTTTAAGTGTCTCCATACTTTCATCTATAAGATCGACTACTTCTTGCAAAAGAAAAACATAAAATGTGTTCGTCTTTTTACGTTCTATTAATATCCAGTCTTAATATAACAATGAGACCAGCTAATTTTTTAAAAACTCTTAAGTGTAGCATTTGAGGTTAACTGTTTGCCTAATGACAGTATTGCCCTCCACTTTACTCTTTACCTTTACTCTGTGTGCTTCAAATTTTGCTTTTTTTAATCGTAAAATTATGTTGTGAAGTTTGAAAGAATATAATAAAGAGGTTAATTAAACTTTTTAATTTTTATTTAATTTTATAATATTAGTTTACATTTTAAAATACCATAATTTTAAGTTTTTTAATATAAAGAGTCACATCAAATTAATATTTTTAGTATATAACTATTATTTATCATATCATTGTTATACTATAATTATAGATATTTTTAATTTATTAAATAATAAAATTCGTACATATTATATGAAAAATACTAATATGATGTAGCTCGCTACATCATTCATATTTACAGATAATTTAACGTTAGATGACTATTATTATTATTATTATTATTATTATTATTGAAGTTATAAACTTAATTTTTGTAAAATTAAATATCTAAATCTAAATTGTTATAAAAATATTCAACGAAATACTAAAAAATATAATATTCAAGCTCTTATAATTTTTTTAAATTATGACCTCATAAGTCATTTTACACAGTAACAGCTAATATTAAATAGCTAACTCTACTAAATATCTTTAATAAATAGCTGATATTATTTACTGTTCAAATCAGCTGATAGAATTAGCTAACAGCTAATGCAATCCGTTACTTGCCAAACAAGGCCTTGTAGTCTCATATTATAAACTTTATTATTTAAAAATATAATTAATTTGAAACTCTTTTTATTTATTTAATAATTTTGAGTATGAAAAATAAAATATAAAACTACAATTGCTTCATATTTTATAAAAATAAACTAAACTTGTATTACTTTATTAGAAAAGTAAAAATAAAAGCAGACCCTCAATAATTATACCCTTATTTTGTTCTATTTGCTTATTATATCTAAATTAAATTTATAGACTTATAGTTAAAGTAGATAGATGACATCCAATAAATAGAGTAAGTTTGAAAAATAAATAAAATAAATAAAAATAAAAATAAAAATAAAAAATAATGTTTAAAGAACGAAAGTAGTTAATGAATCTAAATATTATTTTCAAATATGTAAAAATTAGCCTCCTATTAAAATTTAGTCCTTTATTATGTGATTGAAATTGCAAGAATATTTCCAAAAAATTATTTAATAATTATATTATTTAAATTTTTTAGACAAAATAAATATTTTAAAATTGTTTTATTTTAAAATTATTTAAAACATAAAATATATTTTTTTAATTTAATCTTTATTTTTCCTAATTTATAATTTAATTTTAATATTTTCAATATAATTTAAAAAGTACAAAAACGCTAAAAATACACTTTTAACCTCAACGTTTACAACAAAATACACAAAAGACTTAAACATTTTGAATCATGTAAATTGAACCCTGACGCTTTAAAAACATTTAGAACAAATATTAAGTGAACGAAAAATTTAGCAGAATTATCTTCTCATCAATTAAATATCATGTCAATACTGATGTGACATTATTTTTTATTTTTAAAAACAAAAGTAGACCCTACTGTCACATAACAAGTGGGATCTACTACCTAAAAAGTATAAAAGTGGACTCCATTATCACGTGGTAATAGGAACTACTATTTAAAATGTATAAAAGTGGACCATATTGCTACGTGACAGTGACAATCATTTTCTAGTTAATTTTAAAAAAGCTAATTAAGTGATAGTGGAGTCCACTTTCTATTTAAAAATAAAAATAACATCTTGTTACTATTGATGTGATATTTAACTGATAAGGAGTTAATCCTATAAAATTTATTGTCTACTTAAGGTATGTTCTGGACATTTTCAAAACGTTAGGTCTATTTCAAGTAAAGCCTTTAAACGTGCAAGGAGTAAGGCAAGTAGCCTTTTTGGGGCTTCAGACATAGGAAATTTCTTTACCTTATTTATCGAGTCTCATGTCACAATACCTTGGAATCTTTTGTGAACTATGTGAAAAAATAGTTAGATAGAATAAGCATGAAATTTATTATTTTATGTTTTGTCTAGATAGACGCCATATTGTGTTATCTAATGCATTGGGATGTTAATTAATTACTACTATTGAGTTTCTATCATGGAACCTTGAGAAGAATGGCCAAGCTTCGCCAACGTACCGTACAAACTTACTTAGATTATCGAGGAATACTCTCTAAGAAAATGCAAAATTTATTTATTGGCTGTCCAAATGCTTATGAATACATCAAAGTAACATTTCATCTTACAAAATAAGAATTAGTTATGTTTAGATAAAGGGTTAATTACCAAAAAAAGCCTAAACTTTCGTCAATTTTTCAATTATAGCCTAAAATTTTAAAAATAGCAATAAAATGCCCAAACTTTCAATTTTTTTTCAATTATAGCCCGAACTTCAAAAAGTAGCAATCAAATGTTCAAACCTTCAATTTTTTTTCAATTCTAGCCCGATGTTAGTATTTCCGTTAAGTTTGTTGACATGACTTCTCACATGTTTCAAAAATCTTAACTATTAATACACGTTAGTCAAAATTAACACAACAAATAAAGACTAATGAAATGATGTTGTTTCATCACATAATTAAAACGACATCATTGTTTTAAAATGACCTAAATCAGATTATACAACCACGACGACCTTACACTTTCATTTCAGTTTTCCCTTCGTTTTGGGTTTGTTCTTTCGACACCCTCACCCTTCAATTTTCAAATTATACAACCTCAACGCCCTCACACTAAAGGCATCAGGAGAATGAACTAAAAATGAAGAGCTTACTGGTACAGTACACTGTAATGTGAGAGTAGTTTGGGGCATCAAAAGAACAAACAGAAAATAAAGAGCTGAGGGCATCAGGAGAACAACAAATAATGTCAGGCTAGAATTGAAAAAAATTAAAAGTTTGAGCATGTTATTGTCACCTTTTGAAGTTTTGGCTAGAATTGAAAAAAAAATTGAAAGTTTTGACATTTTATTGCGACTTTTTAAAGTTCGGGCTATAATTAAAAATTTGATGAGAGTTTGAGCTTTTTTTTTTTGTAATTGACCCTTTAGATAAATCTTAAAATGTAACATTATTTCGCAGGATAGATGGGTATTTCCATAAAATAACTAAAAACATAGTTAAAAACATTTGACTACATTTTTTTAAAACGTAGCTAAAAACCTTTGACGATGTTTTTGAAAACATAACTAAAAATATTTGGCTACGTTTACTAAAACGTAGTTAAAACTTTTGGTGATGTTTTTGAAAATGAAACAAAAAACATTTGGCTACCTTGCATATCCTTATTAAAAACATAGCTAAACTCATTTAACATATTTTTATACCTTAGTATAGTCGTTGTATTCAATTTTTTTAAATTTTAAATTGACATCAATAATTAAAAAATCGAATTAGTTTGATCAGTTCAACCGTAAAGACTTTAAATCAACTAACTTTTTAGTACAGTAAAAACTTTCCAGTTTGATTTACTTTTTTTTAAATGAAAAAGAATTTAAATTATAGTTAAAACTAAATCAACGTTACAACGAGTTCAAGACTTTAAGCCTACCATCATATTGCAATATGAACAAAGAACAAAAACTCTTTAAGGAAGATAGTATGACTATCTTCATAATAGACAATAAGAAACAACTATAGGCACTACTAAACTTTCATCTTTATGGGAATAACCATTTCTGGTATTTGGGATTTTGCTTTCTCTTCATAGTAGATTTCCTTTTTGCAAATTTGGATTGCACGCAAAAACCACCAAGGATGTCTGGGACATGGTCTACAGCTAGTGGAGTATCACCATCCTCTATTTGTTCAATATCATCTGTCCCCTGATTCTCAGTTTGCTTAAGAGTTGCAACTAGAGTCAGCATGTTGGCCCAATTCATCTGACAATGCTCCAAATATTGGGAGGTGAAATAATTTATGCCACTGTCTAGATTCTCCATATTGTTTACACTGGAATTGTCAACAGTTGTCTTTTCCTGGGAAATATGTGTGACAACTTGTTAAGTCCTTATGTTCAACACTTGGTTTTGTAGAAATAGAAATTACTTCCTCTTGAATTTGTCCAATTACACATACAACATATTCAACACTTTTCACATTCTCTTGATTGTTTTTCCCAACCACATTTAAAATAACAACACCAAAATCCCCTATATCAACTGAACCTGCCACCTCTTTAATTTCTTCACTTTCACATACTTCAGTTGCATCATTTGGATTCTTCACATTCTTTTCCTTCTTGTCCTCTGCAACAATATCATGCCAACTACTGATTTTTCTATTATGCCTGGTTTCACATTTCTTCCATTACCCTCCTCATTCTTATTCATCATGGGGACCCAACCTTTGATTCCGTCTTTCAAAGACGACTTCCAAGGATAAGACAACAGGATTTTATCCTCCTCCAATTCTCCACTACAATTATACTTCATGAGAAGAATGTATACGGGCAACATTTTCTTGTGTTCCACTTCAATGCACACCCTTGTATAACCAACTCTTTTGATATTTGCAGTATTTTCATCCATAGCAAGAGGAACACCTAAGTAACTAGCTAGGTAGCTTAATCCTTCAGATTATTGGTATTCAAGGGGAATTTTATGGTAATTGACCTAAATAGGAATTGACTTGATTTTGCTTTTGTTAAGTTTGAATCTCATTATCCACTTTTTTAAGAAAATTGCTTACCTTGAATGTGTCAAGGTCCCATATCTATGACTTTGACTGCCATTTCCTCTGACAAGAATCAAAAAATGAATAGCTCATCTTCAGTTATTAACGTTGATTAAAGACCCCATTTATTCCAATTCATATCAGCCCAATGTTTTAGGTATGCCAATCTTTTCTCAATGAAGTATTCGTCCAGTGAAGCTTGCCATTTAGCTGCTCCCTACTGCAAAACTTCTCCAGGAAGGTTGACAGGGTCATCTTTGTTTCCAGCTATATACCATAGCTTACTGAAGATCTCTAGGTTCCCAACAACTCAGCTCCATGAATGCTTTCCTACATTCTGGGACGATGGGATAGTCTGCTGGGTGGTTGAGAGAGGAGGAAAATCCTCATTTTCCGATGCTTGGTTAAGATGTGAGCTAGAAGAATCGGGTGACATTTTATCAAACAGGTGAAGCGGAAAGGGGAGGAAGGACCTTCCTAGAAAGGAAGAGCATCGGTTGAGAATAAAGTAAGAATGAGATTGTAGTTACAATGAAAAGAGGGGAGGATCAACAAATCATATATAGGAGTATCACAAATACAAGTCATCTTTCTTCTTACCTTTATGTAAACCTACCTCTTATAGGGATAGATGCAACCTTTAAGCCAAAAGATCTGGGTAGCTTTGGAGGGAGCGGCTTAAAATCTGGGTCTATTGGTTAAAGGGGGAAAGTATAGCAAGTCCCTAACACCATGGAGCGATGACCTAAGGGAACCCAGGTAAGCAACTTTGTGAGAGCTTCGCGTGTTCCTTGCGCCTTTGTTATTACGAGTTAACTTATTGTACAAACAATATGTTATTTCTATGATTGAAACAAAATTAGATTGAAGTATGTAATAGATCATAAGAATCATTTTGATTTACCTTAATAACCCTTATTGTTAAAAATAATTAATTTATTAATTAAAAAATTTATTTTCATAAATTAATCAATTTTTGTAAACCAAAATAAACCAATTAATTTTCATTGAATATTTTTATTTTTTATCTTTCAATAGTTAAGAGCAATCTTCTTTAATAATATTTGAATTTCTTCAATTTTATTCAATCTTTGACCAATTTTATAACGATCTAATATAAGTTAAACCTTTTAAACCTTAAATTAATTATTTTACCTTTTTAACTTTTGGTTCAATTTAAAATATTGACTAACTAGCCGATGTTTGAAATAAAGGCCAAATACTAGTTAGTACCATGAACTTTAAAAAGTTTAGGGACTGATTTGTTAAAAAAATAAACCTAACAATATAAACCCAACCCACGCAACATACCACTCTCTTATTTCTACTCTCTCTCTTTCCTCTCTACCCAGCCCCAGCTTCATTGTTCATTCTCCAATCTCCGTCACACAGATAGTAGTCATCAACCACCCATTGCCCCTTATGAATTAGGTCATCGCTTGCTGCCACTACCATTGTACCACGTTCTAGTCTCCACCATCAAACAACCTACCCAATCGCATGTTTCAAATCTTTACCTTTGGTCAGACCGCCTACTGCTCTCTCTAACAGCATGTCATTCATTGGAAGTTGTCTTCTCCAGTCTAGTTACTCAGTTGGACGATTGCAATCTATAGATTAGAAATCAAGATTTCAATTTTCAGAACTAGATTCAAACCTAACTCGACCTAACCTGACACAATCTGCCCTTAGTTGCAATTTTTATTTTTTGGTGTGTTTTAAGTTGCTTGTTTCTGCTCTGAATTGTAATTGCATTGTGTTTTGGTTGTGTCGTGTGTTTTGTGAATGGTTTATAAAATATGCATTAGCCAATTTGAATTTGAAAGTTGGAATTATTTGTGTGAGATAGTCCAATTTTGATGACATTTAGGCATTGTGAATTTATGAAGAAATGAGATTAAAATAATATTGCATATAAATTATGGAAAATATTTAATTATTGTAATTTGTGAATTATGTATAGTTCAAGAATATGTCATATTATTTGTTATTTTAATAATCATAAAAAGGAGATCAAAATTAATTCATTAATTTTTTAATTTATTAATTAATTTATATGAAACATACAATTTACTAATTATTGATTATGTATAAAAAGTATTTAACATATGATTAATCATTTAAATATAATATTTAATATATAATTAAAATCATTTAATACATGTAAATAAGTTAAGGAAATTAAATGTTTGCACTTTTATATTGTTTATTGTTATCATTAGGAAATAAAATTACAAATATTAATCTTATCTTATGAGTAGCAAACACACATTTATCATCTTATCTTATGGGTAGTTAAATACATAGTAGAAAATAGTATGTGAATTTACTAATTTAATTTTGACACATGTTTTCATTTTTTTTACAGATAAATAGAAGGAAGTTTAATTACTTCTGATAATTCGACCACTTCAGGAACTTCAATGATCTAGTTTGGGCTCATGCTGGATTGGTTCCCAAAATGAAGAATCATACCATTTGTTTGTTTTGTAACAAGCATTTGAGAGGTAAAGGGATCACTATATTAAAGAAGCATTTGGTTAGGGTCAAAGGTGATTTGAAGCCTTGTAAAAAAAAAAGAAGTCATGATGTGAAATAAAAAAATGAAGACTTTGCTTAAAGAGTATTAACATGAGAAAGATAGAAGGAAAATATTGAATTACGAAATTAGGATTGAAACTTCTTTTGTTGATGATTAAGATGATAGTGGGAATGTTGAAGGTGGTAGTATTCCTATCAAACTAGATTGGAATGTTACACTTGATGTTAGGAAAAGAAGAAGACATGTATCTTTTTTTTTTTGCACCATTAACAATTCTTAGAGCTCAGCTTTCAATTCGTAGTGCCTTACAATCTAAAGAAGCAGCTTATAATGTGGATTATGGCAATGACTAGATGATGTATGATTCAAGTATAACATTCAATGCTTCTCAGTATTATTATTATCAGCCTATGACAGATGTTATTGCCTCTTATGGTCCAGGATACAAAGATCCTTCAATTGATAACTACAAAAGTAACTTTTGAGTAACTTTTTTAATGAAATTAAAAGTTATTTAGATAAAAGAAGAATGATTTGGGCTACTTTTGGGTGTTCAATCATGTGTGATGGTTGGACAAAAAGAAGACACGTGCCTATTATTAATTTTTTTATTCTACAATGTTTTTAAAGTTTATTAATGCATTTGGTCTTCTTAGGAATGTTGATACTCTATTTGAAATACTTGCAGAAGTTGTGAATAAAGTTGGGTCAGAAAATATTGTTCAGTTTATTAATGATAATGATTTCACTTGTAAGGTGACTGGAAGAAGATTGCAAAGTAGGTATAATTCTTTCTATTGGATTTCTTATATTGTACATTACATTAACTTAATGTTGAAAAATATAAGGGATGCTTGGTATTTTCCTATTATTGATGAGATTGTACAGAAAGAAAAAAAAAGGTGACTAAATTCATCTATTGTATGAGTCTTGAATTTAATGAGAAAGGATTTCACCCATGGTAGGAATTTGTGTCGTCCTATTATTATAAGATTTGCAACAAATTTTTTATCACTTCAGTGTTTTATTATGGTGAAGAAAGGCTTACAAGTTACAATTGGGTTACATCTTTACATGCTAGGTTTAATACTAGATTGGAGGTTCCTAAAATTATACTTGAAGATAATGAATTTTGGTCTCACTGTTAGTTTGTCATCCGAGTTTGTGAGCCTTTAGTGAGGGGCTAATAGCAATAAGAAGGCAACAATAGGTTATTTTTATGATGCTATGGAGAAGGCGAAGGAAGTAATCAAGGCCAATTTTAAAAAATAGGCTTTTTTGTACACACTTTATCTAGCAGTCATCAATAAGAAATAAAAAAGACAACTTTACTTTCCATTATTTGGAGCGAGGGCATTTTTAAATCCTAGTGTCTATTTCAAACCAAATTTTACAAAGAAAACTTAAGTTAATAGGAGAATGATATTAATTATTACAAAATTGTTGCCCATGAGATGATGCAACATCTCCTAAGCTCACAAATGGAGATTTATAAGGATGCTTCTAATGATCATGAAAGGCTAATTTCTATTAATCAAAGAGATAAAATTAATCTAGATATATATTTTTTCACTTTTGTTACTTGTTAAAAATTAATCGTCACTTTATTTTATTTATAATGTTACTTTTGTTGTCTTACAATCGCTTAGTGGGCCTAGTTTGGAAGTGGTGTTCTAAAATTGTAAAGTTTTGCAATTCAAATTTTAAATCAATGTATGAGTGCAACAGGGTGTGAAATAAATTGGAACACATTTAAAATCATCAATTTCAAGAAAAGGAATAGATTAGAGCGTAAAAGATGAAACGAATTGGTCTTTATTCGATACAATTTAAAACTTCGAGAAAGGTATGATATTATTATTATTAAGTTACATATAATTCCTTATAATTTTTAACAATTTAATTTTATTGTTTACTAGGACTCTTAATAAAACAAGTAGTTCTATAGATCCAATATGCCTTGATCATATTGATCTTTTGACGAATTGGATTTATGAGGAATCATGTTTGATAGATGAGAGTGACTTGGAAGATAATCTTGAATAGGAAAGTATTGACATGTCATTTTATGCAATGAATTTGAATCATAGTAATGACGAGGCTCCTCTCAATGATGAGGATTTCGTACTAATGAGAACTAAGGTCGATGCAATTCGAGAGGGTATTCAATTGAATGAAATTCTAGGTTTTTGTTTCTCCTCTTCTTTGAATTTCACTTATATTTGATCTACATGTTAAATTTTATATATGTAATACAGTTGCAATTTTTTTTTTCAAATTTCACTTTTAATTAGTTCTTAAGTACAAATTATTGTTGTAAATTGTAATTGTTAGAGAGCTATGGATATCTTTTATTTGATGTTGATGTAACTATTATTCATTATATGATAAAATTGTAATATTTTAAATAGTTCATATTGTTTTTAATTTTGTATGTGTATAATGATTAAATTATCTTTTTCATATTGATCATGATTATTATTTATATGTGAAATAAGTGAAAAATAATATTAATACAAATAAATAAATTGTTGTTATTTTAATTGTAAGTTTTAGAGTCAGAGTTGATATAAAATTATAAACTATATAGTATAATATATTGAATGATTATTTTGCAATTTAAAAAAACTCAAGAACTATTTTATAAATTTAAAAAATTACTCGAAATGGTACATGATATTGACATATACCGATATATAGTACTGTATCAGAACCAAATCTGGTACCGATATCGATACCATATTCATAACATTGTTATTGACACAATATTTTTAGTTTAAAATGGATATAATCATCTAATATTTGTTCCAAGAAATTCTATTGATATTTTTGTTATTCTTTTTCCTAGAGATTAATTTATAAACTAAATTACTATATTCAACCATTAGTATTCTAAAATACATTGAAATTGTAGGCAATAAAAAGACGATATGAATTCTTATGTGTTTTGAACGGCAAGACTTATTATTTGACTGAAGAGCACCACCAACCAAAACAGGCTTCCCTCTATATAAGTGAAGGTGGTGTATGGCTCAGATCAGATGAAATGGAACTTTCTTTACTTACTCCGATGGCAAACCTACTGAGCCATAATATTCCTGAAACCATGAAGGTGAAGATAGAGAGTACAAGAATTGTGAAGCCAGTGTATGAAGGCATTTCACCTTCAATCTCAAACCATATCCCTCTTAGCGTCTTTGATCAAGTCACCTACGATACTCACATAGCCGTAATCTACGCCTATCGTCCACCGACTCCATCTAACACAACCATTGAGATTGGCCTTCGAAGGGCTTTATCAGAATATAGAGAATTCGCAGGAAGGCTCGGCGAAAATGCCAATGGTGATCGTGTTATTTTTCTCAATGACGAAGGCGTTAGGTTCGTTGAAGCTTCTCTTGATGGGAAGCTCGACCGACTCATGCCACTGAAGCCCTCACCAGTTTTGCTCACCCTTCATCCTCGATTGAGTGGAGTGGAGGAGCTGCTCCAAGTTCAGCTTACAAGGTTCTCTTGTGGCTCTTTGGTGGTTGGTTTCACAGCTCATCACCTTGTTGCAGATGG
>JANZXP010000195.1:3789672-3808888 GCA_027576715.1 Erythroxylum flavicans | reverse complement strand
CATATTTTGCAAAATTCCCCATTTATTCACACTTATACCGGGAAAACGTCATGAATGCATGTACAAACATTTTTCATATGCAACAATCACTGTTCACTAATACATGAGCATGAGATGTGTTGTCCTACTGTCACTGATTGACCTCAGTTGTACCCGTTTCTAGGGTTTAACCCGTTACATGGAAACGGGATGGTGAACTGTGGTATACCTCCATCATTTGCTACTTAAGCATTTTGTCATCACCAACTACAAGTTTACCGTTGTGTTTAAGTATATTATTATCCCATGAGTACTTAGATGAGTCATGATGGTTGGCTTGTAATCCTCGGATAATTTGTTGCAACTTAAGGTTTGATTGCCAGCTAGCCTTCACATGATCCAATAAGGGTAAGTTGACCACCGACAATGCAGAGAGTGACGATGGTGGAGTTTTACGAGATAAGGCGTCAGCTCCTTTATTTTCAGAGCCTTTCTTGTATTAAATAGAGAACTGGTAACCCATTAATATTCTCAACCCCCAGAGTTGCATCTCAGTAGTTGTAGGTTGCTCCAGGAAATACTTCAGAGACTTTTGGTCCGTGAAAATGATGAATTCGCGTCCAAGTAAATATGAGCTCCATCGTTTTACGGCAAACACCAAGTCAAGTAGTTCTTTTTCATAAACAAAACACATGATAATATGGTCCCATAGTTTTACTGTAATATGCAATCAGATGAAGATCTTGCAAAAGCACAGCACCAATACCTGAGTCAGAAGCGTCCACCTCCAACATGAATATCTTGTCAAATTTTGGAAAACGAAGTACAGGAGCTTAAGTCAACGCTAGCTTGAGATTTTTGAAAGTTGTCTGAGCAGTGACATCCCATTGAAAAGCATCTTGCTTCAACAATTGAGTGAGGGGGTAGCTATTTTTCCAAAATTATTGATAAATCTACAGTAATATCCAACAAGGCCAAGGAACCCACGGAGTTGTTTCACATTCCTTGGAACTGGAAAGTTGAGGACACCATTGACCTTTTTGTCATCTATCGACACACCTTCCTTAGAAATAATGTGGCCAGGTGGTCAATGTGATTCTTGCCAAAGCTACATTTGTTCCCACTAACAAAGAACCTGAACTATTTCAGCTTATAAAAAATGTTATGCAAGTGTCGTAAATGACTTTCCCATGTCTTACTGTAAATTAAAATGCCATCGAAAAATACCAATACATACTGCCACAAGAAAGGCCTAAAAATAGTGTTCATTGTTGCCTGGAATGTCGAGGGTGCATTAGTTAACCCGAATAGCATCACGAGCCACTCATAAAGACTTAAATGTGTCTTAAAAGCAATTTTTGGAATGTCCTCCGTAACCATCCAAATTTGATGATATCCTGACTTCGTATCGATTTTAGAGAAGAAAGATGCCCCGTATAACTCATCAAGCAATTCTTCAATCAATGGTATGGGAAACTTGTCTTTGATGATAATTGCATTAAGTTTGCGGTAATCCACACAAAACCTCCACGTGTCATTTTTCTTCTTGACTAACAACTGCAAAGGGACTAGTGCTTTCTCGAATTAATCCAGCTTGCAACAGTTCATCTACCAATTTTTCAATGACTCCTTTATGCATGTGAGGGTATCTGTAGGCCCTACAATTAACGGGTGAGGATCCTTCCAATATCGGGATTTTATAATCTTGTGGCCTAGAAGAAGGTAGTCCATGTGGCTCCTGGAAAACTGCTGTGAACTCTTTCAGTAACTCCTCAAGTTGATTGTGTTGTTCCTTGATTAAAGAGTTCTGATCCACCTTTTTGTCATCTCGTGTTTTGCCCTCTAGTTGCAGAGCAAAAGACTTCATAATAGTTTTATAAGACCGAGCTTGCACCCCTAACATCTCCACTTCACCCCCTATTCCTTGGAAATGTACTCTTTTTCCTATGTGTATGAACTTCGTAGAAAGTTTTTTACAACCCCACTCTATCGATCCCAACAGTCTCAACCAGTGCATACCTAGTATGGCGCAGTGATTAGTGAACGGAAGCACGAGGAAATTCGTGTGAAATACAACGTGTCCATAAGTCCACTTCAGATTTTCACAGCAAGAGGTAACGTCCACGGTCTCCTCATTAGCTACCATGACCTTGCATCTCTTAACCACCTGACCTTTCAGACCTAACATCTTTACCAACTTAGCACTCAAAAAATTATGTGTACTACCTGTATGTATAAGGAAGTGCATTGGCTATCTCTTGATAAAAACCCTTCACCCTCATTGTGTAATTGCCAACTTCTCCCTATATAGCATTTAATGAGACGTGAACTTCTTCTCTATTCTCCTCACCATCTATATCTACGAACATGTAGTTTTGATTTTTAGTCCCAGCTTCTAGGATTCCTTCCGTATCTTCCTCCTCTACATCCTCCTCTACAATCAAGGCAAACAATTTGGCATTTTTGCATTTGTGGTTGTAGGTGTATTTGTCCCCACATGAGATACAAAGCCCCTTTGACCTTCTTTCAGCTACAATATTCTGGTCTACAATTCTTGTGTTTCCGTTTTGTTGTTTGTGTGGGGGTATGTACATTGATTTGTTTGTGGAAGAATTTATGTTTGGTGGAAATTAAGTGTGACGCTAAGTGTGATGTTAAATTCGATGGATTAGAATAAGAGTTAAAATGGGCAGATTGTTGATTCTGATAAGAGGTTTTTGTAGGGTAATTTTTTTTAAATGAATATGTTTTGACCAAGGAAAAAAGTGCTTGGGTTGTGGTGGTGGTTATGATGTGAGGAGTATTTAGTGTTGGGAAAATTCTTGGTTGGTTGTGACTATTGGTAGGTACGTGTTATTCCGTGAGAATATCTTTTTGCAATCTAGCGAGCGTTATAGCTTCATTGACTGTTTTTGGTTTGTATATTCGTACTGCTTTTTCCAAATGTCCCTTCAATTCATCCAAAAAAAACAACTCAGTGCTACGAATCTGTCTAAGTTAACTCATGCACTTAGTTCATCAAAAATTTCCATGTATTCTTCTGACACTACCAAGCTGCTTTAGGTGCACTAACTCAACAACAAAGTCATCAAATAGAAACTCATCAAATCTGATCAATAACTAACTCCAATTATGTAAGGGATACATTACCTCGATTTTTGAGATATTGTTGTTGCCAAAAAAAAAAAAGCTTCTCTCTCTAAATGTAAAATGAGTTTCACTTTTTTCTTCTCTTAGACCTCCTCAAGCGCAAAGAAATGCTCTACCTTCTTTCTCTAAGTCGTGAAGTCTGTACCATCGAAGCTACGGAACATCACCTTCATGAATTGATTTTCTATTCCAGCTCCCTGATTTTGTTCTAAATTCCTCCCTCTCTCTGGTTGTTACTTTCTCCTTCTTCTTCAACTCTTTTTCCTTAATTGATAGCTTTCAACACCTCCTAAAACTTAGCATTTATTGCCCTCGATAATTTCTCCAGCTTTTTATCTCTCTCATCCAACCTCTCAGTCATCTCCTTCTCCATAGAGTTGAGTCTGGTTTGAAGCTCTGATGTGGTCACCATTAAAATGTCTCTGATACCAAAATGTAACAGTGGAAAAACAACGTAGAAAAAGATAATCGCAGAAAAATCTGGTTGTTGTATTAAAGATATATCCCCTTTTACAAAGAAGAAAAACCCCTGAACTAGGATACCTCCCAATAATCCTTACCCAAGATATATATCGTTTCATAAGGCACAATCTAACAAACTGGACAATAACATTCCCTGAGGCACAACAACCTAACAGACTCGACACATGGCGCTCTTACACTTGCCAGCCATACTATCGAGACGAAAAGGAAATAACAGAACAATACATGTAACTTAGAGATACTCTCTGCGTAACTTTAATAAAATGTTGTTTTTAATAAAACGTTTCATTTGGAACTCTCTGCAACACAATTGCATAAGTTGGCAGCAATAAAATAAGCACGCACTGCCTAAACGTGAATATCCAGTCTTGGTCACCGCTCAAAAGACGGGTGGTGCGGCGATCTAGCTCTTATGCTGTGTCATTCGGAAATAGCAAGGGCTACTTTGAAAACAACATCAAGGGCGCTCCATCTTCAAGGCCTGAAAAGAGTTCTGCGTACAGAGAGAGTGAACAGGAAAGATAATAGGGAATGTTTAGTAGAAAACTAATATCTTCAACTTCTCTTAAAAGCTTCATGCATTCCAATTGCCTATGTGGATAAAGAATGACATATCAGGTTTTTTCCACTCCGATGTCCAAGCAACTTCGATCAACAATACACAGAATAACAATATCATTACCACTCACCCATTACATATTCAAATTCGGAGGAACCGAATCAAATACTCTTTTATTTAATGAGGATTTCAGGAACAGTACCTAAAATACTGTTGTTATAAAAAGTACTCAGCATTAATGACAACAGACTAAACTACATGCTTGAAAGCTACCCTATGTATATTAGGCCGCGGACGATTAAAAGTTTAAAATCACCTGCAAAACACATTACACTGTTTTAGTTTTTGATGCAATCCAGTATTTCTAAAATGGATTAAAATGTGCATTCTAAATAAATCTTTACATAAAAATGCAATACATTCACAGAAAATTTGAATCAAAGTATTATGCTATAGCACTTAAGTTGAATCATCTTTACAACAAAAGTCAGAAACAAAGTTAACAGAAATAAGGAGTAAAGGAAAATACGACTTACCTTAACTAAAAATCTGCTTAAGTTACAGTATTTTCCTAGCCTTGAGATATGAATACATAAGAAAAAATGACACAACAGCACCAACAATTATGCCAGCTGTTGTTAGCCAAAAGGCAAGCTGCAATAGATCAATTAAAAGAAACGTTAATGTAGGGTATCAATTTAGGTCAAATCAAAAAAAAACATTGCTTTATATTGACACAAGCTAAAGTTCCAAAAACTAGCCATACCACATGTTCTTCAAGATAGGACTTTAAGTTCATGCCAAAAATACCTGCAACCATTCATCAGTTTTTCTAAGTGAAGAAGTCGGCAAAAGTAAATTATTCATATAATATTTATGATAAAAGCTGAAGTATGTGATAAACCATGATTATTTCTCTCTCCACCAAAAAGATACCCTTATTTTCTTCTAAATGTAACTAGTGAAGTTTTATTTCCACATGAAAAACCAAGAGAGATCTCCATGCCAACAAGAGACAACTGAAGCTCCGAGTCATAGTCCAATTTTCTGCTGTTAATTATTATTAAAACTGCCGGATAGTACTGCAGTAACCCAATTGATTTACCAAAACAGTACTTACACAGGAAATCATCCAACCGTAATCACTTATTGTAACTGCCACTTTGATTTGAAGTATCAATATATTTATTCCATTATTGCACTTGAGGACTAACTAGATGCCTAGGAGGGTACAGAAAGTCCAAAATGAAACAAAAGAACCAGCTGCAGTACGTAAAGACAAAATAAGATAACTCATTGATCCAATAGAAGATAATCCGTATACCTGCAATCAAAGCGCCAACTCCTATACAAAATGTCCCAACTTGAAGAAGTAATTCCACTCTGCTCACTTCGAGTCGCCGAGAGCTAGTGAGAAGACAAATTATAAAGCACAAGGTCAGATCCTTTAGCACCAAAGACCAATTTCAACCAAAAACTATTTATCCTAAGAAAATTGACCTGTATTACTCCAGGATGAACTGGGCTTCTATTCTTATTGTCAGCTTTTACTGCACCAGTTCTCATGCTCCCTCCCCCAGCACCCAAAAGAAAACAACTTTCACTCTTCCTATATTTGCCTCCAAATAGAAGATTTTATTTGGCCAAATACTACAGCTAAGCCAGTTTTCTCAATCCCCAATTCATGCCAGATGCAATAAATTTACATTTATATTCGTTTAGTGTAAAAGAATGGAAATTCATTGCACATTATCAACAACTGTAACTGATGGTTTTAGGAATATTATTCAAATAGTTCAGGTGTAAAGTTGTTGCTTCTGCTTTCCATTGAAAACAGAAAGACCCGAGTATGCTTAGTTCATTCCAGCCATTCAACAATTAAGCTTTTTGCCCTTTAGCTAATCTTCCTGGTGCATAATGTACAAAAATCAGCAAATTGAGAGCTATTTTGTGAGCCAAAGAATATATTGTTTAGCCCAATGAAATGTGCAACTAACTGTTTTCTTTCATACTACAGCCATTCTTCTACATCCAATGCACCAAAGAGATTCCAGAAAATAGATATAATTTCAACCTCAAGTTAACGGCAATAGAATCTTCCATTTCTTTTGCAGAATCAAGAAGTCTTTCAGCTTGACCATGACATGATTCACATCTGCAAAGGTGAAAAGAATTTATTTGACTGGCTGAAAACACTATGGTGCCCAAAAAAGTTGGTACTTAATGCATGCCCACTTGAGTAGCTGATTGGCTTCTTCATTATTTGATCTAAACTTACCTTCAGAGCTTCTGACAGCTTTGTTTGTTCCTTAATACCGGATGTCTATATCACTGATCCAGATCAGATCAGCAGCAAATTGACAACCAGCCATTGCCACCAGTAGAGTTTCAGTTTTACCTACCAGCTCGCAGACTAGTTGGTCCTATGTTTAGACAACAACATATTACTCCAGTAATGAAAATCAAATTCTCGTCATATATTATATTTCCATGGTTTCAATTGATTAAAATTCGGCAGTACAGTTTCAAGGTGAAAAATTAAGCAATATCTATTATCAAGGACATAATGACACAGTCCTGATATTTTAGCTACGAAAACCTTCATTTGTAAAAGTTGAGGACCACAGTTGACAAACAATATGACTCGTCTCCCACATGCACAAAGCAAAAATGCAAGGCACATTTTGAGGAGACATGAAAAAATGACAAACATACACTTGTTAATACTTTTCCTAAGGGGATGAATAGGAAAAGAAATGCATCTACAATAACATAAAAAGGACAATATTTGATGTACAATATAATTCAACTCCAGTAAAGGAAGTGATGAAATTGCCTTTGTAGATAATTTTCCAAAAGCATTTCAATTTCTTCCTCCTCTTCTGCACATGATAAATCAAATACAAAAAATATTAAGCGGCTGTTTTAGAGAGAAAAGTATTGGCTTGTAAAGAAGAGCATTTCACAAAAGGCAAATTCTTCATGTAGCTTACCCTCAGCAATCTGCTTCTCCAATGGAACAGAGCATTCCACAGCATCAATTCCTTTTCTAAGGGTGCAGTTTCTTCCCATTATACAGATGCGACGTATTTCATATGTATCTTCCAAGAGATCAAGTAGCATTTGTCGAAGGGCTCCTGCCCTTGAACCCAATTCAACCTATGATATGCAAGCGACATAGTAAAAACAAATAGATTTTACATGTCATGGCACTGAATCTCATAAATTATTTAATCCCATACCAATTTTTGCTTGCTAATGCGGAGTTCCTCTAATATGTCAGCAGTTAACCGGTTGGGCAAAACCTCCAGTAAAGCTTGAACCTAAATCAAACAGAAGTTGGTAATTACAGAAATTGAATATGTTAGAGATCATACTCAGGCACTTAACATAGAAGGAAGAGCAAAAATCAAATATGAAATTGGACAAAAACAAGACTGTTGTCAGAGGAATGGATTGATATGTTTCCATGTCAAAGGGGTAATAAGTAAACCGTCCAGAATATTCATCATGTTATAGACAAATTCTCCATGTCATTTTGCAACCCCAACAATCATCAATCTATACTCAGGTAAGAGATAACAGTGTGGTCAAAGAAATGAAAAGCAGTACAAACATAAATGCAATTATTCCGTGCTAACAATCTCCATCATTGCATAATCAGTACACTTAAAACATTTATTTTCCATAAGTACTTCTCCCAAAACTTAAAAAATTATGAAACGAGATTTCTCAAAATGAACATGGACATCAAGCTAAGACCAGTCCTTCCCACTGCTCTTAGAAATCAAATTGATGTTCTGAAGCAATCATCAAAAGTAGACTGATGGCATCCTTCTGCATTAGAAATCTAAAACAGCACTACAGCTCCAGGAAATTGGATAATGTTACTTTTAATAATTAATGTTGCAAACATAAGATATCTTTGGAAGAAACAAAAACAAGAGCAGAGGGAAAAGAAAAGGAAACAAAATAAAGAGCATAATTTTTTTATATTCTATACTCACACGAGGTTCTACGGCCATTAGTCTCTGCTCCAAATGTTGTACACGAGAAAGCAGTGCTGCCTCAACAACCTAAAAGTATGGAGACCAAAATTATTAAGCTATTGAAATGGAAAAAGTGTCATGATGAGATGATACGAAACAAATGTGGACACGTTTTAAAGTTGTAATCAAATTTCTGGTGTAAGAAGGTTGATAACGAAGGTAATATATCCTCTAAATTGGATCCATAAAAGAGGATAAGAAATTGTCCATGTTCGATCTTCTTTTCTGAGTGAAAGTTGCAGCCAAATGGATGGTAGAAAACACGTATGAAGAATAGAAAGCAAAGGTGTGTCGATTGAAAAACAAACGGCTGAACATTCTTCATGAAAATATTGATCATTTGGTACAGAAGAATGCAAATTTTGCCACCATACTTCTACATATTCTCTTTATCAGTTCTTGAAGTTGCTTTTAGCAATTAGATTTCCATTCAGTACATGGCCAAATAACAATTCTCTACTGAACATAGCAGGGGATCTTGGATGAAAGATTATTAGCAAAAAGCAAAAAGACACCTGCAGTTTGTCTCTCAATCATTCACCAGTACTGTATGTAAGAGTCCTTTGGATGATCGATAAAGTAGTACTACATTTATTTTTTGAGTCACGTTTGACAAGGAATAATTCCTCAATTTCGATTTTATTTAACCATTTACTGCATATTAGTTTCATGTTTCAACATAAAATTTTTGAGTGAATGAAGCAAAACTTACCTCGAGCTCAAATGGCATGCATGGTCCCCCGGTCTCATTTCTAGGGTTTAACCGAGGAATTAGAGTATCTAGAAAAGCTTTCCCCCCTTTTCTACAAGAATAAAACATAGAAGCAACAAGCATAATCAGTTCATGTGAAAAAGCCAAGATGAAAAATGTATCATGTATGTGCATGTGTGTGAGAGCAGAAAAGGTAGAAAATTTGTCATGTTTTATAAAGAAATAGATTACCGATTATAGTCAAATATAAGGACACGTTCTTGCATTGCTATTGCACGTAAAGATCCCAGATTTAGCAAGATAGCATGCTCACGAACCTAAAAGTTAAATAGAGTTAGTTAAACATAATAAGATCTAGTCATTGTAACATGACCCATGAAAATACATTCAATGGCATTTGCATCAAAACAGTAATTCTCTGAACCAAACTGACTTTTCTTAGTTATTGGGCCATCATTTGACATCTAATTGCAGTCTTATAAATATGCATTAATTTTTGCCACAAAAGCTTTTGGAAATGGATAGCCAATAACAAGATCAAACATGCAGAAGTGCTCCAGTTCATTTATTAAGCTGATTAATAAGGCTGCAACTTAACCCAGCTTAGAGGTTAAAATTTCCCAACATAGCTTATTATCAACTTTACGTAAAAATGGTTCCTGTCAATTCATCCTTTGTCCATTTTTTGGTACCTATAGTCTCCTTTTATTTTTAACAGTCCCATTTGATCTTTTAGTTTCTCAATTAAATACCCGTACACCGTAAAATAGAAAAGGACATTATCAAGTACCAATATACAGGACAATATCAGGTTGTGTAACAGCACAAAGCTCAGATATATTAAAGTTCTGAGCACATAGTTTGAAAAGCCCGAGAAACATTCAGACAGAAAAATGAAGATTAAATGCATTAACAACTGACCAGAAATCCCCAACTTTTACCATAAAAAATCAGCAAAACAACTATACTTCAACAAAAAATAGAACAAGGAGTTCACAGAAAGGCGACTCAAACAGATCCAGATTATTGAAAACAAAACACATACATCACAGAGTAAAATTCACCAAGACCACTTATAGTATTAGTGTTTTCCAAAAAGGCACTAGTGATATGGATTTAGCTTTAGAGGTCCTTGTAATTCTACAATTACTAAAATATTATATTCTCGATGATTTCTTCTGAATTTTTTCAATGGGTGTGATTTAGTAACTAAAAGTGATTTTAAGAAATAGTTTTAAGTGTTACCATAATGTTAAAAACAAAGTTGAAATATAAAGGACCTTGAGAGCTAAAATCCAATCACAAGAGGTCTTGTTTAAAAAACACCAATACACATTGGATACTAGTGTATTGTACCCTTGAAGAACATAGTAGAACACCATAGGCATGGTACCAGCAAAGAAGGCATCGAGTACGTTAGAAAAAAAGATGGATCAACACTCCGGACGTCTCGTGGGCGAAGACCTGATGAAAATGAAATAACGTCTGATCGTAAAGCTCGCGACTCATTAGGTTTATTAAGAACTAAGATTAATCCCATATCAAATAATAGGGAAGATAACAACACAAGATATCTAACAACATGATAAATAAGTTATGGAGGATTCGGGAACAAAACGGAATCTAATTCTGAGAATCTTTACCCACCACTTGACTTCAACAGTTGGCGTCTGTTAATTTTCCTAGTAGATATCATGCCACTGGACTTCACCTCCACAACCTTTACATGTAAATAAATAAATAAATAAAGATTGTTCAATAAAATAGGCGAAAATAAATAACACTCAGCTGGCTAGCAGCTACAAGTTTGTAAGCAAATGTGATAAAAACAAGAACTTTTTAGCAGCTGTTGAATTCAATAACACAGAAGATGAAACAGAGAAAGATAAAACCAAAACAGACATTGTACTCGTCGTCACCATTTCCACTAAAGAAGAAGAAGAAGAAGAAGCAGAAGAAGAAGACCTCATAAACAGGCTCGCGAATCCCTAGCGAGAGTGAATCGCCAAAGGGAGGAGGGGAAATCGGCTGAGGCTTAACCTCCTCTGAGGCTTCAGAACCGTCGATAACTTCATCGGAAGCGGCAATTAAAATTTCCGGGCAATCCTCCTCCGTAGATTTGGCCACGCATCTGAGCTTAGACGAAGACTGAGGTTTAAGCGAAATCGGAGCAAGAGTAGCTTTGACCGTGGGAGATTGGCAGGAGAGCAAGTAGTGAGATCGAGGAAAATGGAGAAGAGGAGGCGATAGAGCCATTTTTCTCACTCTCTGCTCTGCTCATGGACAAAGCGCCGCTGAGAAGAGAGAGGGAGATTCTGTTTGGATAATTTATTTCTGATGGATAATGTAGATTAAAATTATAGCCCTTTTTATAAGTAAATAAATATTTTTTATGGCGCCAGTTATTATTTGTGGTTGATGATTTGGCTGCGTACACTGTTTAGAATATTTTATACGGGCCTGCCACTTGGCATTACTATGGTTATTTCATATTTGGGCCACTTGGCTTATGCTTTGTGGCTGCATGTATGGGAAATTTATTTTTAAATTACGATATGTTTTGGAGGATAAGTCCGGTTGTGAGTCAAGATTAGTTTGAGTATAGCTGTTTTAAAGGTGCCTTTTTATAATTTTATACCTCGTGAGCTAAAAAATTTAATATAAAAAATTTTAAATATTTTTATTATTTTTTAATTTTCAAAGTAAATATTTTTAGATGAAAATATTGATTAAATATATGTTCAATAAAGGTATTTTTAAATACTATAAATATAATAATTATAAAATTAATAAAATAATGATTATATAATGTATTTGTAAATTATTAGATAAGTTCTGTAATTTATTAAATTTAAAAGACATATATTTATGTTTAATTGTATTTTATTTTAATTTAATAATCTCAGCAAGTGTTGTTGTTATTAATAAATTTGATTAAATTAAATTTAAAATTAAAATTAGAAATTAGAATGGTTTAATTTGGTTAAAATAATATTATTTTTATTTATTAATTTTAAAACTATTCAATTCCAGTCCTATACTCAACCCAACGAGATGAAATGCCATATCTAGGTTTATTTTATGACCAAAACACTAACAATTTGTTCCACACCATGCCTTTCTTGCCTCCGAAAATCCAGCAAACCACGATTTTATACGTCGAATCACTCATTTTCGGTCGCATTGTCAGACTTGTAATTTGTAAAGGTTGAGGGTATTAATTTATTATCTCAATAAATTATTACAACCAAATTTAGTGCAACTAATAAATTGAAAATTATACCGGTATCATAAAAATTTTAACATTTAAAAGGTTTAATCAGTATTATATCGTTATAAAATTGAAAAAATATAGAATAAAAATAAAAATTTTAAAATACGATTAAAAATATCTTTATTATCAAAAAAACTAAGTTTAACTAAAAAATTGATGGCTAGATAAAATTTTATTTATTTATTTTAATTTATAAGGATTTATTAATTTACAAAAATTAATAAATTAATTAATAAATTGGTCAATTTTTAACAATAAAAATTATTAAAATAAACAAAACTAAAAAAATACAAATTAGCTAAAAAAATTGAACAATTCAAATTTTTTATTAAATCGATCGAGTCGATTAAATTTTTTAATCATTGTTAGTATCGGGTATAAGATAATGCCCTTGATAACCAAATTGAGATTTATGGTAGTAAAATTACATGTATCTTTTGTAGGGTCATTGGCGGAATTCCGTTTAGTGTCAAGAAATAAATGAATAAAGGATTCAGTGTCAAGAGCTTGACACTTGCAAAGGTGTTGGATCGAAATGGTGAGGTAGACAACCAGAAGGAAAACAAATGCTTCCTAGCTTATACTATCCATAAGCTGGAGTTCCATGTGAAATTCCAAAAACTGTTCTGAGTCTGACTAGTTGGTTTTTCCAATTACTAGTTGGAGCTGAAAACAAAAAGTTGCCATTATTATTGAACGTGCAGCAAGGGTTGGTCATTTATTATTTGATTACAGAAGCTGAGACCTGGTGGGGGAAACTTGAACCTTACCAAACAGCCTCCGACTCCTCTGAACATTGAAAACGAAAAGAAGCTCTCTTTGCTGATAGTTAAGGTAGGTATATATATAACAATCAATAAGCCTTAGTGCACAACTAGACTCTATTGTTAGTAACAAAAAATTCACAGCTCAAGACTTATTCTCTCTGACATTTTCAAGATTTCTGAATGAATCCTGTCACCTCCAATCTCAGCACCAGTAGCTCCACCAGCAACTCTTAGTACATCTTCTATTAGAGCTACATTTCCCATAATGTCAACATGTGCCCCACTCTCTATACCCCTCCCCTCAAGAAGGCTACCGGGCGGCTTGTGTTGATATTCTCTTACGTATGTAGCAGTGCCAGATGGGTTGAACCTGGTTCTGCCCCTCCACCCTTTGGCACACATGAAACCAGCACTCACCACCGGAACACTTTCATCGCCGTCTGCGAAGTATACTCCACCTTTCAAGCGACTATCCTTATCTCCATCAACTGAACTGTCTATCCTGAATGGAATCCTCTTGCACCTATCTGTGGGTGATAGCTTGTAGACATAAGATCTTTCGGTCGGAATTCCAACACCATACAAGCAGTATATCTCCATGTCAGGTGCATCAGGCAATCTGAAACAGGACAAAAGACTACACTAATGAATTTCGACACAAATATTCAAGGAAAAAATTGAACTGCTGATACACACCTGGTCTCCAGTGGATTAGACCAGTACTTGAAATGAGCATATTTGGGATCATCAAGATTATCAGCTATTCCATGAGAGAAATGAGCCTCAGCACGTTGCATCATTTTCGGAGCCACAAAGCGAAGCAAATCAACCACACTTTCAGCGGTGTAAGCTTTGTTTTTAGCAACTTCTCTTATGCTTTCTCTGCTCATCTCATCATATTCAGTCCAAATTTCTCCACATGATAAGTTAGGCTTCGTGTAGGTGTTTGTGCGCCGAAGTTCCTGTAGATAGATATATCATCTTAAGGAGTGTTTCAATCACATTGGAAAGGCATTCAACCTTCAAAATGAATGACTTGAATGCAGTATTACTTCTTTTTTTTTCCCTTGCCCAGAATTATAAGAAACTTGGCATCAAGCATGCATATAATGCTTATTCTTCTAATCCATGATCGACGAGGTAGTGCAGTAAAAGGTACCTTTAAGTTAAGAGATGGTAGCTCTGATGATGGCAATTGAGATGCTTCCTTACCAAAAGAAATCATCCTTCCGAACTTAACAGGCGCTTTCACATGGAGACCTCTCTGTATGTCACTGCTGTTGTACTTGTCATTAACAGAGGATTGCTTGTATTGCTTCTTTGGCAAATTACAAACCTGATCTTCTTCAGGAGACCAATCCAAGTTACCCCATATAGTCTCTCCCCCTTTAGGCAGTAAGGCCATGATTGAATCCCACGTTCGACACATCCTCATGACATGTTCAAGTGTTTGCAGTCCAAGATACCTCGAATCCAAAACACCGGGATCCATAGCTCTTAAACATCCACATAAAAGCATTTCAGAATCATCGATTGTTGTATAGTTCATAAAAACAAGAATGTAATATGGCATTTTTCCATTCAATTCCTTTTTTTGCATTTATCCTTCCGAAACTGATTGAACGCGTGGATTTGAATCCCCATTAGCTTGAAAACACTAGCATTTTCAAAGATATCATCTACTATAAAATGGGCACTCAAGTTTATAATCTTTTCTTGAGGAACTTGTGGCCTCAAACATAACAGGCCATTCAGATCTATTAAGTACTATTTAACCAACATGAAGTCTGCAAATACTAACCTGAAAGACGCAATGTCTTTCGCTTCGGAAGAGATCAAATTAGTAACTGCTTTAGGAACACCAAGAAATGCTGGACCAATGTTCATGATTGCTTTTATGTGCTTGGCACACCAACCTGGACCACCACCTCCTCCCACTGGAGGGGCTGTTTCCACCCATTTAAGGAAGTGAAGGAAATAGACGACCCCCATCGAATGAGGAACCACTACCACTTTCTTATTTCCGTTTGTTCTGTACATAAGCTCTATTTTACTTTTCAATCTACTAAGTGTCTGGTCCCGAACCTGCAAGTTTGGAATATTGAACATGTTAGTGAAGAATCTATCATTTGCAAAGTTGGTAATGATTTGGTGAAAAGAACTATTTTTTATCTGCTTGAATAACCTCTGCAACATCCATAGTTCCATACTGAAAAAGAATGTATGGATATTTTGAGTTCAGATTCTAATCATCAGGAAATGATGAGCTCTTCCACATGATAGCTCAATCTAGGTTCTAAGCAAAATTTTAAGAGAATTTGTGTTTCACCTGAGACACTGTCCATAGGTATTAACTTATCAGATCAGTTATTAGAAGAAAAGCTCAAGGCATATTACCAAAGAAAAGACAATTCATCCATCATCATAATAAAGAAATCTCGTTGCACTAACTGATAGATGCTGAAATGTAGTCTGATCACTGATATAAGAAAAGGAGTATTATACCTCAGTGTTCTGGAAAGAGAGTCTCCAATCATAAGCTGCCATATGCATATTTTTACCCTCATAACCAATTTTCGCCAGATTTTCAATAAGAACAGCCCAAACGAAGTACCCTGGAGCAAAATAGTCAGCTGCAACAAGTCCTGGGACTGCACGAACACGAATGCCTGGCGGGTCAAGGCCAGTCTCATTATGCAAGGACATGTGCTCCAACCAACAAAGAGGTCTGCAATTTCCAACAGAAGTCACATCTAAGTTCGCTGAGCTAAGGAACTCCCCAAAAGTTACCGGGGAACTCCCTGAAACAGTTATACAATGCAACAAGAACTTGGAAAAAAGAAATTGTTGAGAACATCATTAAGGACTGAAGATTTGATAAATTTCCCATCAAAACCCGGATTCAGGGATAAAGCTTGTTTTATTCATACCACTCAAGTGAACCCAATGGTCTCGGTTGTAAGAACAATTGAGTAGAAGTCCACAAGTTAGTACACATCAAGACTTAAAATTACAGAAACTATGATCATAAACGCCAAACCTTTTAAAGACTTCAGTGAAGCTACCACCCCAAAGTCGCTTGCGGAAAAGACCTTCTGCACAGGGCTTGCCCTCCCAGAGCTCTAGCCCACCCGTGACAATGCCAGGCACCAAAACAACTGGATGAAGCGCAGTCAAACCTTCGCGTCTCAGTCTTGTCCCTGGTGATTCAGGGACTTGAAAGCCAGGCAATGTAGCTGGAAAACAGTGAAAGAAGAACAACAGAAGCCACCAAACGGTGCAAGCGTATCCAATTAGCCAGCAGCAACAGTCCACGCACCTCCATTCCCTTGACTGTCTTTTAGTCCTCTTCCTGTTATTGTCCAAGGCATTTTGGGCTCCATTTTTTTCTTTCTTTTCAACTTCTTGCGTATCAAAAGATATAAACTTGAGAGGTTCTACATAGCAGAGCTTTCTTAACCGGAGAATTGAAGCCATGGAGGTGATAACAACTTCCAATTTGCCACCAAAGCTTGAGAATATGATCAAACCATGCTCAAACAATGAGAGACAGAGAAAACTAGAAAGCCTTGATGGCAATTATGGAGAAAGCTAGACATTTAAGTTGGGATTATTCATTGAAGAACAGTGACAATATTAATGAAATAAGAATTGATCATTGATCAATCAAGAGATCACCAACTTCAGATCAGAAAAAGAGAGAGAAACCAAGAACAACAGCCCTGGAAAGCAAAACAAGGGCTGAAGAGATACAATAATAAGAGAAGCTAGCAATGCAGTAGTGAGTTAATAGTAGAGAAGACAGAGTAATGTTATGGGCTTAAGGTAGCCGTTTCAGAAAAAGTAAACCACGTGGTGAATAAGGAGAAGAAGGGAGTGAGTCTGTGGAAGCTCCAGCAATGAACACTTCAAACAAGAGCCAAAAAAGGAGTGAGAAAAAACTTCTTTTACTTTTAGCTCATTTCCATTACACTCAGGATTCTTCAGGCATGGCAACGAAAAGGAAGGGAGGTTTTGGAGCTACCCTGTAAGTGTAGACGTAATACCGATGTAGTAGTGTCTGCATATACGTGTAAATTTGGGTGCACACACATAACACACCTAACCAGTTTTGTCCATTTTCTGATGCCACTTGTCTTAGACACTGCATGCAGTCGAGACATTTCATTCATAAATATACTCTCTTGTGTTTCTTTTACTTTCACTTTTCTCATTCTTGTCTTTAATTGCCTTCTCACTTACAATGTTTACACCCTTACCTCCATATCTCTCTCTGTTCTCTGAACCAAAACGGAGTTGTCAGAGACCAAGAGGCAAAGCAGGAAAAATGGCGGAAAAAAAGAGAGCTTTTGGGTTAGTTTTATCTAAAGGTAAAATTCCCGAGGAGGGAAGTACAAGGTTGGCGACAAAGTGAGTTCAGGCTTAACGATTAATATTCACTGTTTGAGAGAGAAGATGTTGGAGAGTCCTAATCATAGGAATAGCACACACTACGAAAAACACAGATACCCAAATTGTCTATTTGACTCCACTCTCTCTAGCTGCTGGTGGTGTTAGTGCCTTAGTGGAGGTGGTGGGTTTGGACCCGATTGCAATTGGAGAACTTGGCAAAAGAAACCATAGAGCTAGCTTGTCCTACATATTCAGGTGTGTATATATAAATATATATAGGAATATGCACACACATGTATAGACAAAGGCACGGCGTTTAAGGAGATGAGCGGTATGATTGATAGGTATGGTATGGTGATATTCTTCTTTTGTACTCTCTTCTGCAATTTCTGCAGTATTGCAACTATTACTATGAGCAAAAACAGACGAGCAGCCGCAGTATAGTATTGATTCAGCATTGAATGGCTTTCTTTGGACTTTACCTGTCGGACTTGCTGTTCTTTACCAAAGAAAATTAGTTAAACATGCAGGCTAGAGGCTAAAATCAGAATTCATCTGCAAATGGTGTAACAGGACGTGGATACACCTAAAGATATCACCAACCTGATATCCTACTGTAGAACCAACTCGTTATTGACATTATACTGTTCTTGATTAGATTCCATAGAACATAGCTAAACTTCGTCACTGGTGGTGGTGCATTCGTCCAAAATTGCTCCAACGATGCATTAGTTCTTGCGGTCCACCAGAAAATTTATGAATTGATGATTTCTATGCTGTTAACTTCATCAAGCAATCCTTTAGCTTACATTAGTATCATGGTATTTGACTGCCATAATTAATGACCTCAACTTTGACGTTAACAAATCAGTCATCAAAACTAGAGTTCATCATTGATGTTTTTTGGACGTTATTCTTATCTCAAAGTTGTTAGCATACCATGTCTTATAAAATCTTCCATAACCATGCAGTACCCTTCTGGTATTTTATGTACTTTTTTCACTAATAATTTATAAAGTATATTATTTGAATAAATAATTTAGTAAAATGAATCATAGGTTCGATTCAAGGCTTAAAAAAGATGTAGCTTTCGGCAGAAAAAAAGGATATGGGACCTTTATAGATCAACCAAAGCTACAACTTAGGTACTGCAGACATCAAGTGTTTTCGCTAATGAACTTGAACACAGATCAATGCGATTTCTTGAGATTTTTGCCAAGCAAAATGAAAATTTTGAGAAATTGAAAAGATTTGCAGCGGAGCAAAGAAGAATAAATGCGTATCTAATACTAGTGCAGTTCTTGTAGTGGAAAGATATGCAATCCCAGTTAACGTACGTGTGAGAAGGGATAGCAGCGTTTGGGCATACAAGGCGTAATGGGTATTCTTGTCTCATATTTCAGGAATCCTGGTTTGCATATAAGGCCCATGATGTTGTTATGTATTCATTTAAGAGGACGAACTGCCAAGTCCACTCCTCTTGGCTTAAAGCTGAAGCTACCGAAGCCACATAGTACCTACCTTATCGCTGTCATTTGTTTTCCGATGCCTCTTCGGCGTTATCAATATAAATCAAAGTTACGAATAACACCGAATTTAATATCAGATTAAATTCTGATATGGTACTATATTTGTATTGATTAATACCTGATACCATTTTAAATAATTTTTTAAATTTATAAAATAGTTCTTGAATTTTTAAAAAAGTTATAAAATAGTCCATTGTCATACTGTACAGTTGTACTATATATTTTTAACCTAGTCTATAAAAATTAAAATAATAAATAATAATCACAATTAATATGAAATAATAATAATTTTTAGATATTTCATATATAAATAATAACCACA
>JANZXP010000195.1:3761617-3773741 GCA_027576715.1 Erythroxylum flavicans | reverse complement strand
TTGGTCTTTGAAGATTGGACTGGTCGGCCTGTGGATCATTACGAATGGGCTCGGGCCCAACACGACCGGCTCGACCATACCAAATATGTTAAAATTACGTCAAACTCAAATTAATTTATTATCTTTAATTTTGAGAGGATTTAAGAAAAATATATCAAATTTACGTGAACTCATATATAATTATAAATACTATATTTAAATTTAAAACTTTAAGATAATAAATTATAATGTTTATAATGAGTTTATTTTTATGTTATTCTTATATAAGATAATTTTATTTATGAAATTATGAAAATTACATATTCTATAAATAAATTTGACGTGATAAATTTGTCAAACTGCAAGTTTTTGAGACGAATTAAGCATTTAGGCATAAGCATTTTTAGTAAAAGTCATTTCGTATTTCATACTTCTAGTTTACGTGTGAGGGCTAAGTAGGTAACAATCTCATCACCAAGCAAGAGCGGGGAATGCCAGTTTCAGTAGTTACGTGCATTTTAATACCCATGCCATAGATAGTCAAAGCATGATTTGAATCAAGTTTTACCATCCAGAGCGAGTATGCTTCACGCGTATACACATGAGAGTGGGAGAATGCGTAATGCCATAAACAATTGTAGGCCACATTTCCCTCCTCTAAATACTTCCACTCCCGTGCCTCTTTTTTCTCAATCCGAAAATCTCTCTTTCCCTCACATCACATACCCTGTGAATTTCAGCTCGTCACCACATCACTGTACACAAACGTGACACTGAATAAGATTGTTTCTCTTACTTTCTAGTGTGTGTGAGAGGGGGAGAGAGTTATCCTTTATTTTCAACAAAGTGCGTCGATAATATAATGGCCGCTCCGGCGAAGTTGGATCTGGACGGAAGGCCCATAAAGCCGATGACGATTTGCATGATCGGTGCCGGAGGCTTCATTGGCTCTCACCTCTGCGAGAAGATCTTGTGGGAGACTGAACACAAGATCCTGGCCCTCGATGTTTACAACGACAAGATCAAGCATCTTCTCGAAGGTGAATCTCTGCCTTGGAAAGGCCGGATTCAGTTCCATCGCATCAATATCAAGCACGACTCTCGCCTCGAAGGTCTCATCAAGATGGCGGATCTGGTAACTGCTCCTCCTCCTACATTCTCTATCACTCACTTTTTGTTTTATGGTGGTAATGCGGTGGAATTGTGGTGTTTAGACGATCAATCTGGCGGCGATTTGTACTCCGGCGGATTACAACACGCGTCCGTTGGACACTATTTATAGCAACTTCATCGATGCGCTTCCTGTGGTACGTGTGATTTCTCTGTGCAAGAGCGCCTGGTTTTTATACCTAGCTGATCTGTTCTTGCAGTGTCTGTCGCCTTCATTTATTCTAGTTGATTTTGTTGTATTTGATTCAATAATAATTCAATGTGACAGGTTTTGGTGGTTGACGTGTGATTTGATGTTGAAATTGTGTGATTTGTTGTAATTAGGTGAAGTACTGCTCTGAGAACAACAAACGTCTCATTCATTTCTCGACTTGTGAAGTGTATGGGAAAACGATTGGGAGCTTTCTTCCCAGAGATAGCCCTCTGCGTCAGGTAAGCCTTCACTGTCTCCTTCCCCTTTTTTATTCTATTGTCGTCTTTATGATTCGTGGTTTAGTTTGGCACTCTCTTTCTGATTTTTCGGAGGATGAGATTCAGATCTTTCTTTATATTTCGTTTTAGTTGGAGCATTTTGTATGAACCACCTGGCCGTCTACAGAAGGGTAGGATTTGAAGATAACTGAATTATTTGTATTCTGTTGTTTCTTATCAAAATAGTTAGTTGCAGTAATTAATCTGAGATTCGCTGCTTTTGCAGCATCTTATTTAGAATAGGCGGTATTAATAGTTCAAACTAGTGATTTACTGTTAAGACCACCTTTTCTGTATTTGTTTATGCATGTTATTGGATGTAGGATTGTTGACTAGACTTGTTTCTTTGAAGTTTATAGTATAGGTAGGTGTTGTGCTGAGATCTTTGTTGCATGCACCCTAAGTTGTTTGAATGGCTACATGCTTTGTTGTATAAGTTATTGTTTGAGACGTGTTGCACAGGTAGGAATCTTGTAGCTATGTTTCCATTCTATGATGAATTTTGGATGCTGTAAACTTTAGGATCATCTGATCATAGTCCGTTCTATTTCACTCCTTTTACATGCTTTTAGAATATGGGTAAAACCTTTCATTGGGTCTGACAGGCTTGAACCCAAAGCTTCTTGTCCAATTGAACTACCGTTTTCGATGTTCATGTAGAAATTCTGGCAGTGTAATTGAGATCTTGTCTCGATTTATTTTGGGTTGTAACTGCACAGACAGACCCAGTACCTGAGTTTTGAAAAACTTTTTGTACTTTTGAGGCTGTTCCAGTCCATTACGGCTGATTGTGGTTGAATTATCCGCTGGATGGACTGGAAGAGCCTATGCATAATATTCCTTTTAGCTCCACAGTACTTGCACGCATGTAGCATTGGTGGTAGCTGATGTGAAATTATAAGTTGAAGCAGGTATAGCAAACTCTGAGCAACGTTTCCAGGAAAAGATTCTTAATTGCCTCTGGCTATTATGTCTGCCTGCACCACAATCCATACGCACTGAATATTACCACTCACTGCCATAGCAACAGGAAAATACCAATATTTTCCATGCTTTCCAAGCCGCTAATCATTTTCTTCAGACTCAAGTTTATTGTTTTTAGCTTAGATGTCATAGAATTGCGTAATGCAACATACCTGGATTGATAAGATCCTTAATAAAGTATAAAGATGTCGGTTTTAGTTGCTTATGTATTTCCCTTTAAATTGCTTCGGATAACTGGATTTACATCAACGAATCTCTGTATTTTTAACTAGTTCTGACTTGTGAAATTAAGTAGCTTGCATTTTTCAGGAAGATTTAAAGATTGGATTTTCATGAAAGTTGAGGATGTTATATAGAAAGAAGTGTTAGTGATAACTTACTGTTGTTGAATGTGAATCTTCTTAGCTCTATTTACTAGTGTTTTTGCTTGTTCTACCCTAACATTTAAGTGCTATGTTGTTATAGGATCCTGCATACTATATTCTGAAAGAAGATGCCTCACCTTGCATTTTTGGCTCCATTGAAAAGCAAAGGTGGTCATATGCCTGTGCTAAGCAATTAATTGAAAGGCTTATATACGGTGATTATCTTTTCTATCAATGTGGTTGCTTTTAAGATAGAGCGCATGGTCTGACTTCCTTTCTGAAATGGTTACAGGTGAGGGTGCGGAAAATGGGCTGGAGTTCACCATTGTGAGACCTTTCAACTGGATTGGGCCCAGGATGGATTTTATTCCTGGTGTTGATGGTCCAAGTGAGGGTGTTCCCAGGGTCCTTGCATGCTTTAGCAATGTTAGTGCTTTTCACTATCGATTTCAACCCTATATAGCTGGTGCTGATTGTGGTAGCTCTGTTGGAATCTATTCTGATGTTCTGTTCTGTTTCTTTCAGGCTCTCCTCCGTCATGAACCACTCAAGCTTGTGGATGGTGGTCAATCTCAGAGAACTTTCATTTATATTAAGGATGCAATTGAAGCTGTTCTCTTGATGATTGTATGTACTCTCAATGATTTCTTATCTCTCTGCTTCCAGATATTCTGTAGATAATGGAGAAGAATTGCTGTGTATCTTTTGTAGGAAAATCCAGCCAGGGCCAACGGCCAGATTTTCAATGTTGGCAACCCTCACAATGAAGTTACAGTCAGACAACTTGCTGAGATTATGACCGAGGTAGGACAATTTTACTGAGATGCTTAGACTTTCTGCTAAAACAATCGGAAGATACTGAAGTCAATACCGCATAACAGGTCTATTCAAAAGTAAGTGGAGAAGCTCCTTTGGAAGTACCAACAATTGACGTCAGCTCCAAGGAATTTTATGGGGAAGGATATGATGATAGTGACAAAAGAATCCCTGATATGACTATTATCAATAGACAACTCGGTATTGCCTTGAGCTATATCTTCAACCTTTTCTACCTTTATTAGATTAGAACCTAATTTAAATTTGAGATTTGTTGATTGTATTTGTTATAGAATGGAATCCGAAGACATCCCTGTGGGACTTACTTGATTCAACTCTCACGTATCAACACAAGACATATGCCGAGGCGGTTAAGAAGGTTATGGCAAAGCCTACATCTAGTTGAGCGAGTTTACTGGTTGAAAGACTTGATGAGGGTTGTCTTCAGCAGGTGCTACCAATTCTTTTCCAGGAAAGATTTATATACGCAACAATTTTTTTTTTTTGTGTTTTGTGGGTAGCTGGGGAGTATGTCTTTTTCGGTTATTAATCTTCAGAAGATATTTAGGATCCTATTTAGGCAAATATATGTTATTAATTTAATGTGTAACCGAGCTCGACCTTACGTTAATACTAGTTTCCTCTACTTCATTGGAGGTTTGCTTGTTATTCCTCCATTTTGTGGAATCCATTGAAGGTGTTATATTTGAATTGTTGATCCTATCAACCTCATGTTTCTTGATCATTAATTGAGCTTGTAAGCTCTTCATTCTTTATAGAGCTGAACTGTGAGCCATATTTTGTTTAATTTTAAAAGGGGACCAACTTTCTTTGATATTAAAACATATTATTAAGGGATAACAAATTTAATAATGCTTAGTTTTTTATAATTTTTTTAATTCGGTGTTAAATGTTCTAAAGTTTTTAATTTAGTTACAAATTTTTTAAATTTTCATATAATTCAGGTCAAAATTTTGTTTTTATTGATGTCGTGTTTATCAAATGTCATGTAGGTGTTGATGATATAAGTGAAAATAATATTTTAACTTGAATTATAAGAGTTTTGAAAAGTGATACACTAAATTAAAAAGTTTAAAAGATTGAGTTACCAAATTAAAAAATATTTTAAAATATGTTATCTCTATTATTAAATAACAAAGTTGAGGATAGTAAGATGAGGAAATAACCTATTGGGCTATGATTGTTATATTGAACACTTTTTGTGGAAAAGATCTACTTAAAAATCACAGATGATGAGTTGTAATTTATGCATAAATTATAGGCTTAGTCAACTCCATAAAATAGGAAAATTAGTTGTATGATTTTTTTTCCTTTTTTAGCATCTTGTATTGCCTATAAGATCTGTAAATGTACATTATTCAATATACGGAATACTATTTTTTCTCTGTATGGTCTCCACTTTCACGAAAAAATTCTTCCAGGACTTATTATGTGGAAAGATTGAAACCCTAGCCCCTTACAATGTTAGAAGTTATTCTAAACTAGTCCATATTTCCTCTAGGGTTGTTGAAAATCGTAGCCGCACCTCTGACTCCCATTCTGTTCAGTTAACCACCATATGTCTCAATGAAGACAACTTCCGGCGCTGGTCCTATTTAGTGTGGATGTATATTTAAGGGAGAGGAAAGATTGGATATTTGAGTGGTAATAATAAGACGTCAGATGTGAGGACCCATCCTTTGCTACGTGGGATGCAGAAAATTCCATAGTTTTGGTGTGACTTGTTAATTCCATGGATGAAGACATTATTTCAAATTATATGTGTTATTCAACTGCCAAAGAACTCTGGGATAATATTCACCAAATGTATCTAGACTTTGGTAGTCAATCTTAAGTGTACGAATTGAAACTGAAACTTGGGGAAATTAGACAAGGGGGAGACAATGTAACCAAATACTTCAATATCCTGAAAAGACTATAGCAGGATCTAATGTTTTCCACGACTATAAAAGGAAATTTTTGGATGATTACAACCACCACAGGAAAATGGTAGAAAATGATCGCATCTATAAATTTCTTGTTGGGCTAAATATAGAATTTGATGAAGTAAGGGGACGATAATTGGTCGTGGTCCTCTTCCTTCACTTGGAGAAGTATTCGTTGAAGTTCAAGGGGAGGAAAGTCGTCAAAGTGTTATGCTTGGTAAGAAGGAGTACGGGCCATCAATTGAAAAAATTTGCCCTGGTTTTAGCAAATGCAAATGCAAGCAGAACAAAACACATGCATGAAACAACCAACAAACAACATAGAGTAGAGGACAAGCCGCATGTATGGTGTGATTTCTACAATAAACCTCGCCATACACGTAAGACTTGCTGGAGAATTCATGGTAAACCTGCCAACTGGAAGAGTAACAAGTCTGGAAAAAATTTGCTCGTGCAAATGAGGCTGATTCAAGTCCCTTTAATAAAGAACAAATGGATCATCTTCTTAGGCAGCTACAGACCAATTCCCTTTATAGTATTCCTAGCGTTTCTTTGGCTCAAATAGGTAGAGAATCTAATGCATTTTCCTGCCATTCTACTTCCTCACCTTGGATTATTGATTCAGGTGCTTTAGACCACATGATAAACCTTTCTCATGTTTTTCTTTTGTACTCACCTTGCTACAGTGATAAAAAGGTCAAAATTGCAGATGGAAATTTCTCGTATATTGCAGGGAAAGGATCTGTAAAAATTTCTGAAACAATCACCCTTAAATATGTTCTTCATGTTCCTAATCTTGCTTGTAATCTCTTATCAGTGAATCAATTATCTAAAGATTCTAATTGTCGTGTTATTTTTTCCAATTCTCACTGTGAATTTCAGGACCTGAACATAGGGATGATGATTGGCAGTGCTAGAATGGTGGATGGTCTTTATTACTTTGATGTAGAACTTCTCAAGAATAAACAAGCTCAAGGCTTGAGTATTAGTATGAGTTCTCTTTTTGCTAGTTAAAAATTGATGATTTGACATCTTAGATTAGGACATCCTAGCTTTTCATATTTGAAATACTTGTTTTCATATTTATTTTAAAACATGGATTATTCATCTTTTAAATGCAAAAGTTGTCTTCTATAAAAAATTCTTCGTTCTACATACAATCCAAAACTATATTGTGCCTCAAAACCATTTAGTTTGATTCATAATGATATATGGGGCCCTTCAAAAATTGCCACATATTCAGGAAAAAAAATGGATTGTAACTTTTATAGATGATCGATCACACTCGATTGTGTTGGATATATTTGATGAATGATAAATCTAAAGTAGAAAATGTTTTTAAAAACTTTTTTCATATGGTTGAAAACCAATTTGAAACAAAAATAAACATAATTCATTCTGATAATGGAACAGAATATTTCAATCATTTGTTAGGGAATTTTTTAAAAGAAAAAGGGATTTAACATTAGTCTACTTGTATTGACACTCTTCAACAAAATGGTATTGTAGAAAGAAAAAATAACCACTTACTTGAAGTTGCACGTGCTATTATGTTTTCAATGAACGTACCTAAATACTAACGGGAAGATGCAATTTTAACATCCTAGTTGATAAATAGAATGCCTACTAGTGTGTCAAAATATACAATACCTTTAGAGTGTTTTAAAAATTTTTATCCGAAATGTAGACTCTTTTTTGATTTACCCTTAAAATTTTTTTGGGTGCATTGTATTTGTCCATATACTTAGCAGACTTCAATCTAAACTTGATCCTAGGGCAGAAAAATGTGTTTTTATTGGATATGCATCAAATAAAAGGGATATAACTGTTATAATCATCGATCAAAAAGGTTTTTTGTAAGTCTGGACGTCTTTTTTATTGAAAGTCAACCATATTTTGAAAAATACTGTCTTCAGGGGGAGATAGGAAATGAAGATCAATTTTGAAAAACATCTATTCCACTGCCTTACATGCAAGACGATCCACTATCTTTGGGTGATGGTTCATTCAACACTTCAGGTAATGCTGATCCTCTTCCTTTGACAAATCCAACTCCTACTATTGTTGATTTTGATGTCCCTGTAACACTTAGAAAGGGAGTCTGAACCTGTACTAAACATCCCATTGCTAAATATGTGTCTTACCGTCGACTTTCTACTTCTCATAAGCCTTTACCTCAAATATCTCTAATTTGTTTATCCCAAGAATCATTCAGGAAGCCTTAGATAGCTCGGATTGGAATTTAGCAGTTTTAAAAGAAGGGGATGCTTTAGAAAAGAATGGCACTTGGGAGATAGTTGATCTACCAAAGGAGAAGAAAGTGGTAGGATGTAAATAGGTGTTTACAGTTAAGTGTAAAGATGATGGTAGTGTAGAGAGGTACAAGGCATGGTTAGTGGCAAAAGGATTTACACAGATACATGGTATTGATTACCAAGAGACCTTTGCCTGGTTACAAAAATTAACTCAATCTGTATCCTGATTTCATTACCTGTGAGCTTTGACTAGCCGTTTACAACAATTAGATGTAAAAAATGCATTCCTTAATGGGGACTTGGAAGAGGAATTTTTTATAAGTTTATCACCTGGTTTTGAACAAATTCTTGGTGAAGGGAAAGTGTGCAGGCTGAAGAAATCACTATATGGACTCAAACAATCTCCTAGAGCATAGTTTAAGCGATTTGGAAAAGTTGTAAGGGCTCATGGATATACGCAAAGTCAAGTAGATGATACGATGTTTTATAAATATTCAAAAGAAGGAAAAATTGCTATTTTGATTGTTTACGTTGATGACATTATTTTAATAGGTGATGATCTTGATGAACTCAAAAGTCTCAATAAGGCCTTTGTCGAAGACTTTGAGATAAAAAATTTCGGATCTTTGAAGCTTTTCCTTATAATGGAGTTTTCTAGATCTAAAAAAGGTATCTTTGTCTCTCAAAGGAAGTATGTACTAAATCTTTTTAAAGACATGTCTAATCAGATGTAGGGCAGCTGAAACACCCATTGAACCTAATGTGAAACTTCAATACGCCAAACTAGCTAGAAGAAGTGAAAAATAAAGAACAATTTTAGAGATTAGTTGGTAGAATGATTTATTTGTCACATACACGTCTAGACATAGCCTCTGCAGTGAGTATAGTAAGCCAATTTATGCACTCTCCAGGTCCAGAACACTTTAAGATCGTGTACAAACTCCTAAGATATTTAAAGAGTGCACTAGGGAAGGGCTTACTATTCGAATGCATGGTCACTTACAAATTGAAGTATACACAGATGCAAATTGGGCTGGAAGTACTGTAGCACCCCACTCCTGCAAGACCCGAACCCGACATTGATGGGTGATGTCCGAGCTCGTGCCCCGCAAGGGTGGCATGCTAGAGCAGTCAATCACTCAGAAATCGGTATAAAAATTTTCTTTTGTTTTAACCCATGAACATGATACGTAAAAATCCATAACCAAATTGGGCCCACTTTATTTCATAAACATTTCCGATCATAACAATATAATTATCAATAGCCATTGCCCTTTTCACAAATACAAAACGCTTTACTTGTTTCGGAAAACAATTTTATACAAAAAGTTGCGGAATAAACAATTTAATACAAATTAAGGAAATAAAATGCAGACGCGGACTAATCCCGACCTCTATCCTTCACTTGTATGCTGTAGGTATACTCCCGTTGGCCTAACGAGGTATTCTTCTGATCCTGAAAAATAATTGCAAATTTTGGGTGAGTTTTGCGAACTCAATGAGTGACTATCATCGATGGCTCACCCAATCACATATCACATAATCACATTCACAACATTTCACATTTCATATTTCACATTTTACATTCATTACAATTTAATCATTCATATTATGCATATGCCATGCAAATGAGACTCACTTTTCATTTGTTACTTTGTTGTAACCGAGTGCCCTGTCCCTTATCTGCTTGGGGGATACAGGGCTTATTAATAACTGTCCCTTATCCGCTTGGGGGATACAAGGCTCATTTTACATAGTGAGCCTTAGGCTCTTAATCACATTTGAACTCGAGGCTCATTTCACTTTCTGAGCTTTAAGCTCTTTCACTTTCGGTGGCTACTACGGTTACAACTGCCATTATATTTCATGCATTCATGAGATGGAATGCATCACTCACATTTGCATACTGTCAGTCAATCACTTTCCCATATCATCGAACCTTAGTCCGGCATTCAACATTATAGTTGAGAATTTACACTCTCATTCATATGCAAATGTACTTTCACATTGGAAACATATTTAACCATCACATTAAGTACACTTAGTTCATCTCATTCACGTTCAAGTAGCACTTCAATATTTCACTCATACAACACATTCATCGGACCTTCTGTCCGGTAACCAACACAAACAATCACATCCATTCAATCATATCAAAACAGAATTTAAGCAAACAAGTAATTAAGTGAGACCGTCTAGGTTACTCATAAATTGCTCCAGAAGCTAATGTCTGGAAGTTTCAGTAACGTCTGGAGGTTGACGTTCCAATTGCTCCTCTATATCAAACACCATACATATATATCACAATATGCAAAATTATAAGTGTTTAATAATGCACATGCATGAAATGAATTATGAACAATGCATGTTCACGACAACCCCGAGTATCTTCCCATCAATTTCATTCAAAAAAACATTTTTCATATCCAAACTCATCTAAGTACAATTTATACTTAAGTTTATGCCTCACTAAGACCATTAAAATCTTAATTTATTTCTTATTGATTCACTTCAGATTTTCCCAAGTCACACTTTTGGGTCTGTTGTTCACATTCAATTTTCATGTGCAACTAACGCAATTTGGTCATACTATCTTCTATAAAGGTGTTCTTCTTTGTCTTATCTTTTCATTGACACCAAAATCACTCAATTTCGTTCAGAAATTTGGAAGACATACCTCCAACATTATCGGGTTGTTAACAATCAAAAACAATATACTATGTACAACTTCCATCAAGAAATTCAACATCTTAAAGAAAGAATCAAAATTATACTTCTTGAGAAAATTTGTAAGCCTATATCTCTAGTTTACTACAAATTAAAAAGCGTCTCATTTGGAATCCTATAGATCCAGATGTAACCAAAATACCGAAGGGTGTTCAGGAAAAAAAATCCTATTTTACTGTTCCAACAGATTCCACATTTTGATTTGATTAATAATTCTCAATTCAATTTAGAATGCTACAAACGTTTATGGAGGGATGGAACACTGTGTTAGGAATCTATTGGTTCAAGAATAAGATCATTAGGAGATCAAGAGAAAAAGTTATGGTCATATACGTAAAAGTAGACTAAGCATAAGATAGACGCAGAAGGTCTAAACAAAAGATAGTGGTCAAAGTAGGTGAAAAAAGTCAAACATAGATGCAGAAGGTCTAAATAGAACATAGAGGCAAAAGGTCTAAACAGAACATAGTGGTCAAAGTAGACAGTAAAAGTCAAATATAGATGCAGAAGGTCTAAACAGAAGATAGATGCAGAAGGTCTAAACAGAAGATAGACGTAGAAGGTCTATACAGAACATAGTGGTCAAAGTAGACGGTAAAAGTCAAACATAGACGCAGAAGGTCTAAACAGAACATAGTGGTCAAAGTAGACAGTAAAATTCAAACATAGACACAGAAGTTCTAAACAGAACATAGTGGTCAAAGTAGACAAAAAAGTCAAACATAGACGCAGAAGGTCTAAATAGAAGATAAACGTAGAAGAATAGATGCAGTGGGAAAATTGCTATAACGTTCCCTATAGATATCTGACTTGTATGTTATTTATATGGTTTGAAAGAAAACTTCAAGATCTACAACTTTCATACAGACTTTGAAAACAAATTCTATTGTCTAGAGGGTTAACAATGGAGCAGACGATAAGATTACGCAAAACCAACCGAAAAAGCAGACAAATTGAAAAAGATAGAGGCATTGGGAAAATTACTATAACTTTCCCTACAGTTATTAGATTAGGGTTTTATTTAGATGGTTTGAAAGAAGACTTCAAGATCTACAATTTTCATGAAGACTTTGAAAACAAATTCTATCGTCTAAGGGGTCAAAAATGGAACAGATGATACTATATAGAAGGAGATGTTTTGGTCAACAACAGAAGAAGTGGAAAGTCAACTTAAAAAGGTATGATGTCATCACAGACGATGTGACGTCATCACAGATGATACTATCTAAAGTCCTCAACTTAAAACCATTTTCTTGAATATCTCTAAGTCTTCATTAACTCTCGTATCAAAACCTATATATTCATACATGCTCAGTGAAGAAACAGGGCATATTACCTTTCCATATCTAACTTTCTACACTAATTGTATACATCATTTTATTTCTATTTCAACTCCAAGAACCATTTAACA